>VYZU01027733.1:114471-166678 GCA_013401355.1 Ceyx cyanopectus
TCACAGGCCTCCAGCCAGACTCTGCTCCACTGACCACAACTCTCTGAGATCTATTCTTCAACCACTTCCCAATCCACCTTATTACACCATAACTAAACCCACACTTCTCAAGCTTGGCTGTGAGAATCCCATGGGAGACAGTATCAAAAGCCTTGCTGAAGTCAAGGTATATCACATCCACTGCACTACCCTCGAGTTTCAATTTATTTTTTTTTCAGAGAGTACCTTTGTTTTTTTCCTTCTTATGTGAATAAGGTCCCTACAAAGGATATTAGCTCGGATGCTGAAGTTGCTAACTGCTTGAACACTTTGCTAACAGATTTATGATTCTCTCACATTAAAAAAAAAACAACCTCCTAAAAGGGCAAATCTTGTGTAGTACCATTCTCTGCAGTAAAACTGATTGTCAGAACTGCTATATGATGTTTAGATTCTCTAGTAATTCTGTCAAAAAGCAGTAACATCTATATATCTATTTAATATTTCTTGTCAATCAAAAGAGTCCTCGTGTGAATCTGAGCTCATGTTACTTCAGCATAATTTTTTGGACTTGTGAGAATCAGGAAATAGGAAGGTCCTCTATGATTTAATTTTTTTTGTTTGGCTGAACTTTGTCTCTGTATGAACAGTATATACCAAGTGTGGCTGACTGGTGAAGGTACTTGCATCACATCTCTTAATTTATTTCCTTAAAAATGAGAGTTGGGAACCAGTCGTGCTCTGCATATTGGTTATTAAGTAAAATGGGAATGCAGTTCTATTTCAGCCTGTCATTTTGAATTGTGTTCACTTGCACACTGGCCACAGAAGGAGAATGAGGGATGTTTACTGAACATGAACATTTAACTTGCTTGGTGCTCCCAAAGAACATTTTGCAGCACAGTGTTTCCCACATTCCTAAAGACAATTGGAAACAAATTGTCATAAATATGAGAAAAGAATCTTTGACTTTTTTAATCAGAATGAATCTGAGTTTTGTTTGTCTCAAGGTAATTATTTGATTAGTAGTGAGGGTTTTCCACTTGTGTGTTTCTCTATGCATATACATATGTAGCTGTCTAGGCTGAGCTGATGCAGAATAGCTTAATGGTAAATCAGTAGAGTGATGGCTCATCATTTACCTGCCCAAGTATTAAACACCCAGGCATTCTCATTTCTGCTCAACAACTTCCAGTTAAACTGGCATTGGCTGGTATGTGCACAGTAGTGAAACAGGTTCAGGGCATTACTTCTGATAATTATTCATTTGGTGTTTGAACAATACAGGTTGAATAAAAGAAAAGGATAATTATAGATGTTCATAGAAGGAAAATTATTTTCTTTAGATTGAAAAGAGATCAGTTTTGGCCTTCACCTGGGGTACCACCCTCTGTTTGTTCACATCATATATAGTCTATTTTAGAGCATAACAACTCCTGCAAAAAGCTGCCTTCCTACATACACAAATACTCATCTTCTCCACAGTGATGACAAGGGCCCATTGCAGGCACTCTGATTCTAAAAATTCATGCACTAATAGCAGAGAATTAATAATAGTGCAAGCAGAATGGTCAGGTGTCTGTGACTTCCTACACAGAAGTAAACACAGGAGAGCTTGAGTTTGTCAGTTGAAAGAAAATTCAGGGGAAACACTGCAGCCTTCAAAAGTATGTAAAAAGGCCTTGCAAAGAGAAAGAGGCAAACACTCAGTTTGGAAAGTCAGAATGTGGATCAACAGAGAGCAGAGTTTGCTGTCATATACATTTTTTATTTGCAGCAGGATCTCGACTAGTCTGTTTACATTGGAAGGTCTGTACAGCCGACTTCACAGACTTCTGTGTTGCACTGGGAGTTATCCAGACACTGTGAGAATCTGTACCAAACACTTCAAAATGCTGTTTGCATGCTTGGAATAGCAAGTACTTCAGGCCATGGTGACCAGGAAAGTGTTGTGTGAAGTCTGTAAAGTGCAATATGCTCACACAAAAAGGTACCTAAATAGTTTTGAACGCTGCAGGTCTGTTCAGTGATCCGTTCTGAACTAAAAGGGACTAAGTTATTCCCACCAACTGTCCAGACACAGTCAGCATCTATTTTCACTTCTGAATCACTCAGGATTGCTGTTTCCAGGTCGTCCATGTATGCAATCCTTCTGTTGCAGATTTCCTCTCCTACTACTAGGTTGCATTAATTTTGTTAGAAATTAGATTATTATTTTCTGCTGATGTTTCCAGTCTCCCATGTCTAGATATTTCTCACTCCTTGTTGCTTAACAAAGAGTTACGTGTTGCTTAGAGAAAAGAAGACATATGTTGGAGACCTTTTCCAGATAATATCTTCAGATACTTCAGAAACATTGTTCCACTTAAAATTATCTTTCAGTGTTACAGAAATCATCTAAATCACAGAAAACTGGGTAGCAAAAAAAAAACCCAACAAAAACCAAACCAAAACCCAACTGTTATAATTTATAAATGACTCTCCCCTACCAAATCTATTACCATGGGATGGAGACCATAACTGGAAGTCATGGTTCTGGAGAGTTGTAAAATCCAGAGGAGCAGTTATTTCTTTAACAATTCTTCCCAGAGTGGAAGGCTTTTTAATATAAAATACAGGGAGAAGAGAATGGGGAATAAGCTAACATAGAACTAGAAGCAATGATAAGTCTAGGTTCTGTGGTTATGAGGGAACTGAATACATGTTAGGAAAAGGGCTGGTAGTTCCATTTGTTTTTTCTCTAGTTCTTTCTTCACCTTCCTTCCTTCTCCTCTGTCTTCCCTGCCTGCGTTGTTGTTGCTGTCATTTTCTCTCACACATCATGGAGACGCCCTGTGCTAGCTGAGAACACAAAATACTGTGTTTGCCATCGTGACACAACCTATTTTCAAGTACTTTGTGAATGATCCCTTGCCAGTGACTGCAGGGAATGTCCTAAAGGTTTTGTTGGATTTTTTTTGTATTGTGTTTGAATTCATTTTGGACAGCAGTTGAATATATTCTGAACTAACTTCCTAAAACTTTTGAAATAGTAGTTACAAGGGGTGAAAGAGGAAAAAACAAATCTCTAAAAAGCAATGTTGAGATGTGGACCAGGTCTGCTTGTTCATAACCAAGTGTTTAAGTGGGCTTTAATTGCTGGAGTGGAGACCTCCCAGTTATCTCACTATCTGCTCAACCTGTCAATGAGCAGAACATCTGGGACTAGGGGTCATGTTGGCTTTTTTATTTGGGCTCAACTCTTCTCATCAGAATCTGATCATTTTTGTCCAGCTGTTTTCAAGATGTATATGAAGTGTTGCTTTGAGTCCCACTGTAAATAAGTGGTTGCTTCAAGTCCCATAAGTAAAAAAAAAGCTGTAAGAAAGCTTCAGAACTGACTAGCAGCACTTGATCAGTTTTCTTCAGAGTACTTCTAGAACATTGGCCATGTATTTCTGAAACAGGTTTTTATTTTCTCAAGTGCTTTTAACTTTTCCTGATTAATGTCAGGGCCACTCAAAGAATCTGAACAGCTATGCCCCATAGCTCTTCTGTGGCAGAGACAGTGGAGAGCAATTGTAATTTCCCTGTAACAGCCATGATTTTATGGACTGCTACTCTACCTTCTCTCAGCTGCCTTTTTCTGGACAAAATCTGTGGGCTTCACTCCATGCCCACTGTTGTCTGGGAGAGATACCCTGGCCTGTCAACCAAATGCAGGGTGCCTGACTGCAGCTGTCAGTACAGGGCTATGCTGTGCAATCAGACTTCAGCCTGAAGGCTGTGTTTGTAACAGGGATGTGCATAGAGGCTTGGTCCAGGTAGGGTGCTAGCTGAGAAAACATGCAGCGAGTCCATTCCTCTAGATACACTTGTGTGTGTTACTGAAGAGGCTCATAAAGGAAGAAAACTCTCTGCATGACATTCCTGATCATTGGGCAGGCAGAAGGAATAGTGCACTGGAAAGTTTATTATAAAAATAAGCATACACAAAAATACACACATGTAAGCACTTATTCTAAGAAAAGCCATGGCACAACATTTTAAGAATGTGCTTATGGAATCATTACAGTAATGAAAATGTCACTTAAAATATAGTTAAATGAGTATGTGAGAGAGAAAGTTACTTGGGCTTCTGTATGTTTGGAGTAGTTGATGACCTTCTATCACAGCTGTAGTGCAGTTGCACCTAGATGTGAATGCTCACTGTTGAGTCTCAACCACAAATTGAGCATGTAGGGTATTATATTTATGAGAAAATATTCCTGTTAGCAAGGGGGATGATGTAATATGGTGACACAGGTACAAAATCCACAGTGCTTTACACTTCTCTGAGCATACCCTGTCTTCTCACTGAAATCTTGCTCTGGTTGGAGCTGTGTGTCCCAGTTGCTAGGGGACTGGGGATAACAGGACAGCCTTTCCCTGCTTGTTTCCCAGTTACATTGGCTCATTCAGTTTGGCATCTGTGAACCCCTCCACCGTGGGAGGACACATGCCTGTAAGTAGGGAATCATCTCAGGGGACTGGGATAGTCTTTGTTTTATCCTTTTGGCATGTGGAGGACAAAGGATAGAAAGAGTCTGTGTCTGTCGTGTACCTGCACCAGAGATCCCACTGATGTCAGAGGTGATGATGTTGGATGTGCTTTTCCTGTCTGTTCACATCTCTGGGGTCCTGATTCCTCGTCGCTGCTGAAGGATGCCATCTCCTAGCCCCAGTACAACTATCATGCTGAGGGGAAACATTACATTTTCCTTGTGTCTGAATGCCAGAGGTGCCACCAGGAGAAGGTGTCAAGATGATTCTTCTTGCAGAAAGACTTACTAGACACTTAAGAAATGTAATTAGTCTTTTTTTTTTTTTTTTTCTTGGCCTACAAAGGAAGATTTTCCAGGCACAATGTTTTTATAGCAGAGGATTGAGTGGCATTTAAATCTTGAAATGGTTCTGGAAAGCTGATATCTTGAGTAATTCAAGGTAAATTTGAATGTCACTGTTTGCAATTGTAGCTGAAACTCTCCACTACGTGTGCTAGGGGCAAAGATGTGATATAGGGACTATGTGTTTAGTCTGGAGAATCCCAAACACTTTCCAGGGCCATGCTGTTCCTCTCTCCCTTTTTGTTAAATGGGTTGGACAGATTGTGTAGCTTCTTTCTGTTGTGTGACAGGATTGCAGTACAGTAATGGATGTGGGCAAGGTCTTTCTCTATATGCTGGGTATGCATACAGGCAGCTCCTGTGTGTAGTACATCCTCTGTGAATGAAAACTCCTCTGATGTTAATAACAAAGCATGAATTTGGAGTGACATGACAGATTTAAGCTCTCCATGATGGATAAGTTGTAGTGTGGACTGTTTGGTGACTATCTCCAAAAGTTATGCTTTGTGTTATGAGAGAAAATCCCCTGCATTCTTATATAACAAAAACATTAATTACTAGAATTGATCTTCCAACCCATATTTTGAAGGTATCCCTGTAAGCAAGAAAAGCAGTCAGAAAAGCAATATTTCTTCTGAAGTGACAAGTGACAACACGTTTTTTTTGTTTTTTTTTTTTAGTCCAGTTTCCCAGGGATGCCTTGTCCAAGTGGCCTCACACTTTCCCAAAATAATTTCCTCTGGCTGCAGACCAAACACAAGATATTCAGGCAAAAAAATGTTACTTTAAAAAAAAGACTGAAAGGATATCTGCTGAGAGGGAAAATATTTTCAGGCTTATCATGATAAAAATGGAATGATACGTAATAATGGTTTTTTAGGGCTTAGGGCTAATAATTACGTGTTAAAACCCAGTTCTGAATTTAGCATTGCTGCTGTAGATGTTCTTCTGCCTAGTTCAGTATATAGGGAGTATCAGATAAAAAGACCTCAGTGATAAGTCAAGACTTATTCCCAACCAAATGCTGTCGGTACTCTGTCCCCTCAACATCCACAGGACTCCTTCCCAAGGTCTCTGGTGGGAGGACACAGCCTGTTAAGGGCTTGCTGCCCTCATTGCTATGTACTCAGGTGGGAAAAGCAGCTCACAGGGTGGTGTAACCCTTGCATTGCAGTGTTCTGATCACTGCCTTGGCTGACTGTCAAAAAAGGCAAAAACAAAGCCCCCCGTGGGCCTGGGCTGCAGCAGGTTCCTATTCCAGGAGCTCTCACAGTGCCTGCATGCTCAGAATGGTCGTGTGCCAGTGGCAGAGGTGAGATTCATGTTTGGTTTTGTATTCTACAACAGTGCTTACATTTCTTAAGCGACATCAAGCCCTCTTCATTCTTTGCCTGGTACAAAAAAAAAAAGTAATGTGTAACAAGCCACCCCCTGGGAAGTTTAAAATCTCGATGGTTTAGTAATCTAAACATTTAAGAACACATCAGTTGCACTGTTCTCCTTTAGAGATTTGCTAGAGAATGAAATAAAACACCCACCTCCCAGCCACTATTTTCTTGCAGCCAGGAAATGGTGAGGAAAAGGATCCTGTCAGGCATTAAAAGGAATTTGTTGTTAGCTACTGGCTGAAATGAGAAGAGATCCAGCATTGAGAGACTTCCCTTAACAAAACACGAGATGGTGATGAAGTTGCCTGTCACTGTACATGTGCAGTCCCTGCATATCAGCAGCATCTGCCTTGGAAACAGAACTGTCCTGTGGGTCAGCTGCTGAATCTCACATGGCTGTGAAAGCTACAGGGGTGAGCAGTGGATGGAAAGTTTCTTTGCTTGCATTCTCTTTGCCTTTGAGGGTTGGATTTCCTATGACCTGTAGCTTTGCAGTGATGGCATCTGTAGCCCTTTGCCACTGGTGAAGGGTGAGAGACGAGCCCTGCTGTCTGTCTGTCTGTCTGTCTGTCACAGCAAGCTGTTGTGAGAGGCTTCACAGGTCAACATCAGTGTCAGACTGTGCAAGTACAGGCAGTGCAAAGTGTCAAATGTGGCAATGAGTCCTGGCCCTCATGCTTGCAGCAGTTTTCTCAATGTATAAGCCATCAGTGGATTAACAACAATCACAGTGTGAGTGAGCAGTGAGGACTGATGATCACAAAGCAGATTCCATTATCTGAGAAGGTGTGTACATACATTGTGGTTTAGAGTGATTTATTACATGTTTCAATTAGTGTTCTATAAAAACATAGAACATTTTGTATGTTTGAACTCCTGCCAACAAAATTTATTACAAACCACTAATTTTCTGATAGACACATGCTACTTTCCACTTAAATTCCCACAGATTTTATCTTTACTTTTGGTAGGCATTGTGATGCAGGAATTTGTTCTCTTAGTAGGGAGAAGTAAAAATGTTTTTTGAGTAACACGTTCAACATTTATAATTTCAGTTTCAAGTGAATAGCTATCTGTGGAGAAGAGCTGTTCCAAAAGCCACCTCCTCTCTTCAAAAACCTCCTGGGGCTTTTGTTCACGTCTTTGTTTTCTTGAACGCCCGCCCCACACCTCCCTGCACCAGAGCAGAAATGTAGATCTAGGTGCAATTCCCCCAGAAGCCTTTTTGTCTAAATACCAGTGACAGTCAATGGGTTTGTGCTCCAGAAACTGTTTATTTTTAAAATCCTACCTAATGACAACAGAATGATCCCCTGGATTTTAGTGGGAAACATTTGCAGAGCCTGCACAGAAATTGTCTCTTCAGTGCGGGGGAAGGACAAAGCGTTTTCAGAGATCCAGAGGTCATGGCAGTTACAGCAAAAGTAGTTGGTATTTTTCACTTGGGTGTCTGTGGAATGGGTGAATGAAGCTTAGATAAAGCCGTGTGGTGTTTGCAGCTAAGTGGTGGTAGCCATGGAGAGAAGCAGCAGCTAACAGAAACAAAAATGAAGTGATGGGTAATACACGAGTCTTTCTTGTTAGAAAGTAAAAGCAGGTGGTAACAGTGAGTATAACTGCATTGCATTTTTGCTGTGAGATGGTCACAGTTCCAGAACACTGTCAAATAACCCTTTAATCCTAGTATTAGAAATGCAGTGGTGTGAAGTAGTTTCTTTAAATGCATAAATGACACATAGGAATCTAAACCTTGCTTTCAAAATGTTTCAGTTCCATGTCTGCCTTCTCTGGGGGCAGAGCCTTTAAAGCTGCCAGAGGCATCCAGCTTCTCTGACAGCTTCTCAGTCTGAGGTTGCAGACCCAAAGAGCCAACTCAGACCCTGAGGGTGATGCAAGAGAGCAAATATTTGCCTCGTTAAATACAAGTTGCCAGTCTATGGAGTGGTATCCTTTCATCTCAGCACTCCTGGATGGCTTTTGAATAGAAACGTTGGTCCTGATACTATACATCTACAGAAAGGAGAAAGTCAAATTGAAACAGAGCTGAACAAACATCTTGGTCAGAACTTTGCACACAGAGACTGTGAAAGAAAACATTTCATGGATATACAATAGTATAGGTTTCTGATCAAAGTAAATCCCTAGGAAAAGTAACACAAAAATGGTAGCCTCTCATTTCTGAAGTTTTGTAAATTAAACATTTTAATACAAAGCATTTCAAATAGGGAAAAAACCCAACCAAAACAGTATTTGGAAGTATGTTTTCAAAACCATTGACAAAAACTCTCATTCATTAGATTAAAGAAAAAAAAATTAAATACATCATCCTTGTTTGATTTCCTAAGAACTGAAGACACACATTGTTTTAGATTGTTGTCATCTTTTCAGTTGTCACCAAGTGCAAGAGATGTCTGTGCAGCCTTGATCAGCAGTAGGAGAGCTCATTGGTGGAATGATCTCAGCTTAACACCTCTGTGATGGTGCAGTGCGAGGAGAGTGTGCAGTGAGTGTGACAGAGTGTGCAGTGTGATGTAGAGTGTGCAATGGGGCTTCCTGAAGTCGCTGACTGGCTTGGCTCTTCATCCATAGCTCTGAAGTTGAAGCTAACTTGCTGGTTAAATTATAAATGGGAAAGGAACTAAAAGAGGATTTGGATCTTTTCCTTTTTCTTTTAAAGGAAATAGCTATTGAACAATTCTCACAAACTCATACCCTTTAAAATGTACATAAGTTGTATGTTAAGATCTTAAGTGGAATATGGGGTTTGCTGGTTGTTTCTCATGGAAGTCAGCTTTACCCTACATTAATTATTTTCTTGTGTTCAGTAGTCAGCTGTTTCTGGTAACTGACATTAACAAAATTATCCAAAAACAAATTTCCAGTTTAAGTATGAAAGGAAAAAGAGAGCCTGGCTTTCTCATGCTGAAGCATAGTTCCTTCTTTTCTTTTTCTCATGACAGAGTTTGATTGCATCTTTCATTATTTTTGATGGTACTTAATTTCCTTTGTGCTTTACCCTGTGCCTACAAAAACAAATGGAGCAACGTGACTTTAAAATACATCAGGCAAGACAGCTGATTTTGGACCCCTGAATTCGAATGCACTGACATAATGAGTCCAGAACCAGCCCTTGAGTTTTGAGGCCCTGGTTATGCTTCACATTTGTCAATAACCCAACGTCAAATATCCAGGCTCACAATTCCATGTGAAGTTTAAATAGGGTAAATGGATTGGTTGAATATTTGTGAAGAGGTTATGAGAAAATACTTATCTAGGAAGTATGGCCAAGATTTAAGCCATTATTTCAGACATGAAGCATTTGGCAGCAAGAGATAATTTCATCAAAAAGGAAACCGTAGTTCATTATTTTTGGTCTGAAAATAATTTTGTTCTTAGTTTAATGCTACTCAGTCTACCAGCAAATAAAAATTATATAAACAGAATGAATTTTTTTTTTCTTTATTCAAATAGCATAGCACCCTAAAGGTAAGAAATGAATCACATTATTTTACAACCATATTAAGTAGGAGATATCACCTCTTAATATGCAAAACTCATGCACAGCCCCTCATGCAAGATCAGGCTGTTTATTTCTGATCAGGGAGTGGCACAGTTGGCCCAAGTGACTGTAAAGCTTTGTTATTACTGCAGTGCAGCTCAGTGTCCACAGGATGCTGTGCCAAACTGATGCTTCTTTAATGCTGAGATGTATGTACAAATGGATAGAGCCACTCAGAGACTTAATCTGACTGTACATCCAAGTGTTTTAATCAGAATGTATTCAGTCTGAGCATCAACCCCTCCCTTTTCCCAGAGCATGTCATCCTGCCATGCTGGGGAGTAGTTTGCTCCTCTTTCCTTTCTTCCTCCCATATCATCATCACTACAGACTTGATTCTTCTCACAGGCTGTGGCACTTGGGTCTCCCTCCCTCAGAGAGTGTTTTGGGGAAGATAATTGTTTCTTTGCTGGGCTCTGGTGCTTGCTTCAGGGTACCATAGAAATTCAGGAGTATTCTTTGGCTTCTGAGAGATGGAGTTCATTTGGAGGATGTGATTGCAGTAAAAACCATGCCTGTGGAAAAGCAAGCAGAGCTCAGAGGACATTGTTAAGAGCAGAGCACCTCTGTTACAGGAACACAAGCTCTGGGAGGGCAGGCATAGGAAAGATGGGAAGAAGGGAGCCAGAGGGATCCATGACTAGTGCAGCAGTATTCCAGACAGATCTGAATCTCAGTGAGGTCTCAGCTGTGCCATGCACTGCCTTAGCTCTCATCCCAGGGAAATCAGACTTTAAGGAGGGGCAGAAGGTTTAGGCTGCTACTGATTGCCTTTATACCGTCCTGCCTTTCAGTCTAGTTCTGATCAACTGCTGGGTTTTCAGTGCACCCACAAATTACATTTTGGGGTGTCTTGCTGCTACTGCTGACAACACAGCATGTGAAATAACACACGGTGCCTCTGCCTTGTCTGTGCCAAGTTGTGCATGGCTGCATTCAAATACAGATGAAAAATGAAATCTGTTTGGCTCAGACAGTTTTTGCTGACAGCATAACTCATTCCTCTCGAGTTCCTGGATAAGCCAGAGCTGAAACTATTTGTTCTGCTTTCCTGCCCCGTGCCTGAAAGCTGGGGTTAGAGCTGGCTGGAAGGCAGAGCTGTGCTCAGCCACACCAGCAGTCAGGACAAAGGCAGCAGGCTGCCTCTTTCCCAGTCCTCCCAGTTCACCCACACTTCAGGTCTGTAGAGAAGGAATAGCCTTAGTTGCAGATGATAATGGGATTTCTTGCTAACCTTCAGTAATTATATTAAAATGGGTTTAATTGTCTGGTGTTTGACAGTAGTCACACGTCTACGTATCTTTCCCTTTTCATGTTGGAAACAAAATACAGCATTGATGTCTTGCCAGACAGGTAATGGTAGTGAGAGGATATCACAGGCTCTTTGTTGAGAGCACATCAGTTTCACTCTTTTCCAGGAGCAAGCAGCATCAGTCCAGTTAACTGGAGACTCCCCACAAGTGGCACACGTGGCACACTGGCAATTGCACTAATGCCAAATGCCACCTTGATTGCATAGGAAAGTAGGAGGCTTTGAATTCTGCTCATTGATTAGATAGGTGGGCTGTCTGAAAAGGAAATGTAGGGAGACTTCAACCNTCTCAGTGAGGTCTCAGCTGTGCCATGCACTGCCTTAGCTCTCATCCCAGGGAAATCAGACTTTAAGGAGGGGCAGAAGGTTTAGGCTGCTACTGATTGCCTTTATACCGTCCTGCCTTTCAGTCTAGTTCTGATCAACTGCTGGGTTTTCAGTGCACCCACAAATTACATTTTGGGGTGTCTTGCTGCTACTGCTGACAACACAGCATGTGAAATAACACACGGTGCCTCTGCCTTGTCTGTGCCAAGTTGTGCATGGCTGCATTCAAATACAGATGAAAAATGAAATCTGTTTGGCTCAGACAGTTTTTGCTGACAGCATAACTCATTCCTCTCGAGTTCCTGGATAAGCCAGAGCTGAAACTATTTGTTCTGCTTTCCTGCCCCGTGCCTGAAAGCTGGGGTTAGAGCTGGCTGGAAGGCAGAGCTGTGCTCAGCCACACCAGCAGTCAGGACAAAGGCAGCAGGCTGCCTCTTTCCCAGTCCTCCCAGTTCACCCACACTTCAGGTCTGTAGAGAAGGAATAGCCTTAGTTGCAGATGATAATGGGATTTCTTGCTAACCTTCAGTAATTATATTAAAATGGGTTTAATTGTCTGGTGTTTGACAGTAGTCACACGTCTACGTATCTTTCCCTTTTCATGTTGGAAACAAAATACAGCATTGATGTCTTGCCAGACAGGTAATGGTAGTGAGAGGATATCACAGGCTCTTTGTTGAGAGCACATCAGTTTCACTCTTTTCCAGGAGCAAGCAGCATCAGTCCAGTTAACTGGAGACTCCCCACAAGTGGCACACGTGGCACACTGGCAATTGCACTAATGCCAAATGCCACCTTGATTGCATAGGAAAGTAGGAGGCTTTGAATTCTGCTCATTGATTAGATAGGTGGGCTGTCTGAAAAGGAAATGTAGGGAGACTTCAACCTCAAGAATCTGTCTTTAGAAAGTGTTCAAAGATTTTTGCAAGTACGATTAGTGGCACTGCTTTGGAAGTATGAGTTGGCCATAAACATGTTACAAATCAATGAAGTTCATGTTCCAGCCCTGTACGTAGCTGCTGCTGAAAACAAAAAATAAAATCCTATAAATGAGAATTCCTTGTTTCCAGCATTCTGTAGCTGTATTATTCTGTCATTGTTCTTGACCAGGAAATTCAGTTGAATTAATATGTGAATGTATTTGCTTCTATATGAAGGTGTAAATCATGCATTTCAGGTAGGACAGTTTAGGCCATACTCCAATGAGCATAGTTTTCAGGAGAATTAGAGAGGTCCCCTAGCACTTTGGGGTGCATCAAGCTGGTATGAAGCTTTAGCTGTCACTTGTGAAGAGTGGGCAGTGCAGCAGATGGAGGCACAGCTTGGACATGGCAGAATTTGTAGGGTGAGTGCACTAAAACCATTTCTCTGCAGGCTCCAATCCTACATCTTCTGTGCTTGCTTATTCCTACAGAAAATACCTTTTTATGACTTGCTGCTTCCAGTGTACTGAATAAAAACATTTTGTTTGATATTGCAAGTTTTCCAAGATACCAAAGTGATGTGAGAGAAACATCATCTGAATGGTTTGCCAAACAGATTGGCTTTGGCTACCCACATAAATTTTCTGGATCTTTTGATTAAATTCTCCACCCTGTTTCAAATTTGGAATTCATGCCAAATATAGCATCCAGCAGTGAGACAAATTTGAATTCTTTCATGAGCTACAGTGGTGTTTTTTATTCTTATTTGTGATTATTTTTTCTGTATATATTGTTATCAATGCTGGTCAAGTAATTTATTCCTCAAATTATTTGAAAATGTTGCTTTTTAATTCAACCGACTTAACATGCATTCTCAGAAATCTCTCTTACCAATACTGGTTACAAATACTATTGCTATTCATTTCGTAATTATTTGAAAATTAATATTGTTAGTTTTTGTTGTTATCCAAATTTTAATAGTTGGGAAAATAATATTTGTACAGGAAAAAATTATGTCTGGATATTGGAAAAAATAAAGCAGACAATGCTCACCCACTGAAGTCAGTGGGACTCTTGCTGAAATTTCCATTTAGTGTGTCTGACAGAAATGGGCTTAAATGCATCATGCTACTTTACTGGGTACAGCCAGATTAGCTGTTCACTTATGAAAGCTTAATTGAAAAAGAAATAGGTGAAAAAAACCCCCATGCTCAGATTGTCCAGGGTTAGAAGGATCCTATAAGGGAGAGTAAGAAAGTTTATCCTGCGTGGTCAGGCAGAAGAAAAATAAGTATATGATTGTAGTCTGTCAATGTATTCTTAAACCACGTGTTTAAGCTGAGGGAAATGCTGGCACACTAGCAGGTGGGTATAATCTAGCTGTATACAGTTATTCTGGATTTTAGAACAGTCTAAACATTTTCTCCATACCAGGGGCAGAAAAAACACCAAAAAACCCCAAGCCCCAAACCAAAAGACTCATTGATTGTAAGCAGAGCCTGGGCTGCATACAAAACAGATTCTGTGACATGGCTGCCTGCAAAAACAAAGGTCTGAACTCGGTGACCCAAGAGTCTCTTCCAATCTGCTGTTCCTAATTAGACATATGAGTGTCATGGGAGCTCTTGTAGCCTCCAGCCTGCAAGAGGATCCTTTTATTTATGGAACTTCCCACTGAAGTGCCTGCAAATCTGCAGATCCCCACTAACAAGTAGGTGATAAGGGTTCTTGGATCAAATTGCAGGGAGGGTTCATGGTCCCAGAAGAAAATTCTGTATCTAGCTTGGTTTCCTTCTTGGTTTTGCATGCAGCTTCTGTTTCAATTCCCCAAACTCCCTTCTCTTTGTTGTTTTACTTTCTTATGAAGCTAACTTTTCTTTTTGAAGAATGACTTAAGTGTTAATAGATCATACATCTGTAATTAAAACCCATATGGCTGGAGACAATTTTACGTGCAGAATACCTGTAGCTAAGGCCCGAGTGTCCTTGTCACTGAAATCAGGGCAAGTGAAGTATTCTATGGTTTTCCTGTCCCTTGAACCAACATTCTATCTTTCATCAACATGCATGATGCATTGAAGCCCATTTCTATCTTTCATCCACCTGCCTGTATAAGGAAATGCATTCAAAGCTGTGAAGGAGAAGACATATAAAGCATAACTATTCATCAATTAAATCCAATCTGTTGTCTTGGGAGGCACTTGGATTATACTTCTTTTGGCCTTAGAGTTTCATTTTTGCAGTAATCACAAAGCTTAATTTCTTGATGGAATTGTGTGATTCTGAGATTCTTGGATTTGGATAATTTGAAATATGTAGCTAAAATCATTAGCTGCACTTCTATCTCTTAGGTTGGCAGCCTAAGCAGCCTTGGGCTGATATCCCCAAGAGATGATGTTGCTACTCTGCTCCTTTTGCTTTCCCCATGTCATCTGGATTCTCATTGTGTTGCTTATAGGATGGTCAATCCATTATACAATGCTCTGAGGAGGTCTGTAACCAATTGCAAACTCCTCAATAAGCAAGAAGGCAACTTTACATCAACATCCTTACACATCCTTACACGGGGGCTCAACGTTACAGATGTTAAAAGGGTCTAAATATCCATGTAGAGCCCTCTTGAGTCTCAAGTCGAAGGTAATGGGAGACAATCTCTGTGTTCTCTGCCTCTGTTATGTCCTTTCTTGGGGAGGAAGCCTAATCTGTGGGGAAAAAAACCTGCTACTAGGATTGTTAGCACTCATCTATTCCTGGACGTGGTAGTGTGCAGACTGCTTTATCAGATCCTCAGCAGTATAATTCTGTTTTAGATGTTGGTTTCAGAAAGCAATAAGAATGTTATAGAGGTGGTGATACAGTGCTCAGATTTAAAACATGCAGTTCAGAATAGAAGCAGACTGAGGTAGGGTCAGTCTGTGCCCACTGGGGTAAGCATGTTATGTGTGGTGTTTTTAAGTATGTATATGTTTGTGTTATCTAAGGGTGAAAGTCTTGGCAAATATTCTTGTATGCATCTTCAACTGCATAAATAATGTTGACAGATTTGTTGAACAAATCAGGAATTACTTCATATATACAGTTCTTGAGCACTTCTCAAATGTTTTCATATAAATCTCTCTGATTTCACAACTTGTTTATGACCATCTCTTATGAAGCCATTTGGCTCTAGTGGAAGCTTCACCCAGGGCCTGCAGACAGCATGCATGTCTTCAGAATTAGAGACCAGCAGCCTGAGCAGCAGCTCTTCTGCAGCTCTGCAAATGAGCTCTCCTTTACACCAACACACTCCTACGAAGGATAAGGATGCATCTTCTCTTTAAAGCACAGAAGAACTGCAGGAGTCTGATGACATGGCTCTATAGAAAGGAAATCCCTGTGGTGATACCTCTGACAGTATCACTGTATCAGATGTTTTACTGTATGTGATTTTAAGCTGAATGCCATTTTCTTTCATCTGTGAGTGTGTTGCAGCTGTCGTTTAAAAGTATTTTATAGATGGGGAACTGCAGAGTGCTGTACACACCTTGGCTACAACTCCTCTGCTGTAGTGTCTTCTCCTAGGACCTCAGATCATGCCAGCCTTCTGCCGTTTGTGACTCTGCTCAGTTATGAATTAGGTTGATAAGGTTCAGCTCAGGTAACCAAGTCACTTTTGAAAATGAAAGAAACCATTTTTCCATTATTAAAGAAAAATGTTGCAATTGTTGGGAACAGCTGTAGTGCTGAGGTGGGTGTGGGCAGAATGCTGAAATCTAGTGGGAAATGAGCCAGAAAGGGCTTTGTTCACTTGATTGTGCTCAGAAAATAACAGCTCTGAGTTAGTGACTTATTTGTGGAGTAGTGGCTGAAGAGGAATACTCTGAAAAGGTTATTGTCCCCATAAGCTAGCTGTTGTCACTCTGGCATGAGTTAGTGACTTATTTGTGGAGTAGTGGCTGAAGAGGAATACTCTGAAAGGTTATTGTCCCCATAAGCTAGCTGTTGTCACTCTGGCATGGTTCGGGTCTGTGAACAGTGCAAAGCCAACCTGCCTTTGAAGGAAAAACAGAGGCTGTTCTCTTTCTGGATTTGTGATGTCTTCAGGAGGAGAGCCCCACAAACTCTCCTTCATCCCATTGCTGCACATGGGATTTAACACAGTCCAAGAGCCTGCTCTCTGCCCTTCTCACGGGGGGGGGCAAGATTCCATGGGAAGAATTAGGAAACTGCTGTTGTACTCTCCTGAGTTTGGAGAGAAAAACCTTCTACCCTTCGACCAAGCCCTAGGAGAGATGGTTCTTCTTACTCCTTCCCATCCTCATCCTACAGATTGAATAGGAATATAAAAACAGGGATTAATATTTCTGAGCTTCTTAGGATTTTATAACAATAATGAATCATGTGACAACATTCAGTTTTGCCTCTGCACCTCTGTAGCACAGTGTACCAGCTTGACCTTTAATACATCTCCATGTGGCAGTTACCTATCCTCCCTTGGCCTTCTGATTGTCACCCAACAAAAGCAGCATTAACTTTTCCAAAGCAACTTCTGTGGTGATGCTTCTCCGAGGTCTCTAGGAACTTGGTATAGCAAAGACACTCCAAAGTGTGGGAGGGGAAGAATGGGGCTGCTTAATACAAAAGTTATTTCTATTACATTTCATGCAACTTAGTATTTGAGTTATGACGCAAAAACCAGTGAATTAATGTGTCTGAGTTCTTCCAGGGTCAGGTTTTTGAAGCCATACACATATGTTTGGAAGATTGATTCTCTCGGGCTCAAGAACTTCAATGCTGAGACATCTGTATTAAAGTGATTAGATATCAAAGTCACGGGGAATGGACCAGCACTGCTGCATCAGCATAGCTCTCCTTCAGCGTAAATCACCCACGGGGACATTTGCTCTGCAACAAAACCAACTTCATTCAAAAATAATTACTCTTACTAATTGTTCCAGAATAGTGTCCACAGGAGGGAGTTATACAGAAATAGCTATACAGAAGAGTTACAGTTCTGCTGATTAAATTCACTGGATAGGAATACCTGGTGCAAGGGTGGCACAAGGTTTACAGTCAGCTCTGCTCTCATCAACAGATTGAGTTGCAAAGGTTTGTAGTTTCCACGGTGCTCTGCAATTGGGGCAGTTTTGCTTTTGATGGTATCCTCTGAACAACTCAATATAATTTAATATGAAGCACAGCTTGGTCTCCTCCTGCTCTTCCCTGCCCCTCATTTCACTTTCTCAAATGAATTTACCTTTGAACATATAATTCTTGGGTGAAAAAAATAAGCTTTTTATTTTTTCTTACTGTGGTCCCTGACCTGTTGGTATTTGCCAGTTCACTGACCCTTTATGCCTCTCATACCTCTCAGTTAAAAATACCTTCTTGAAAGATCTGCTCCCCTCAGTCACCGCACGCTCAGCCTTCACCACTAAAAGGGTGGCAGAATGTCTGGGGTTTAAGTTGGGGTTTTTTTTCCCCTGTAAGGCCAAAGAGCTGTTTGCTGATGCCACACTCCCATTTTCTAAAATATATTTCAGGATATATATTGATATATATTTGTAATAATCTATCACCATTTAACTGTGCAATGATTAATTAACTTGTTTTGGCCGGCTTGATGTGGAAAGAAGCAGAAAGTAATGTGAGGATTAAAGAGGGATCTGAAAAAGATGAAAGAAACCAAGTGGTCCAAAGGACTGGTTTTCCTTTTCCATTGCAGAAAGTGTATTCACTTTGACTCGTAGGGTTGCATTTGATGTGAAAAGGTGCCTCTGTGTTGTCCATGTTGCAGGGTCACTCCAGCTTCTTGTGTCCTGCACACTCTGTCGCAGGTTTACTGTAGCAGCATGTGTTGCTGCTTTCCTTCAAATCACTGTCTCAACAAATATGATGAAAGAATTAAAATAGAAATTCTAGAAAGAGCTCAGGTAGAGCAGAGCAATCTCTTCATAGGGCCACAAAGTGCTGATCTGTAGCAACTGAGGCTTTGAGTGCTGAAAACTTCTAATGCCACTGCTAATTTAGTGCAGTGCCTCTGTGGGAAGTGAACTCTTAAATCTGCACTTCATTCTGACAGTTTGTACTGAGGGATTGAAGAGATTTTTGTACTGAGGGATGTCAGACAAATCTGTTTCTTCACCCTGGTGACTGAGTTACTGAATTCTGAAGTTAGTTGTCTACGTGTCCAGGGACATGATACTTTTCAGGCACTGTGTAATTACCTCTGCAGGAAGAGCAGAGCAGGACATACTATCCCTGTGTTCCCACGTGTGTCCTCATTCCTCAGCAGATTTGTAGAAGGCTAAAGCCCTTTCCAGGAGTACAGTGAAACCCCCTGACACGCATCACCTGCAGTGGCACTGTGGCACTGAATCATTCCCTGAGGGAATATTTACTTAAGATTGATTAGTTGGTAATAGTAACTGTTAAACCAATATGCATTTAGCACTGCTCTTCATTAAACTGAGAGGCAGGATGTTCATTAAAAAGAAGAATGTTTCTTCTAAATTAAAAGAAACTGTAGTTCAGACCAACTGCTTACCTGCTAGACTCCAGCTGTGCTGGAAGTGAAGGGTTTTGTTGAGAATTCTGGCACGTAATTTAGGTGGTCAGGATAGTCTCCAAGGTCCTGTCGTGAAGTACAGCACTGCAGTTGTTTCAGGAGCAGCAACTCGTGTGAAAAGGTGTCTGAATATTAAGGGAACAGAGGGGATGCCATTTGTCTGTGCCTCCTTGGACACAGGTGCTGGCTGACATACAGAGGATCCCTGTTCCCCCCAGCCCTGTGCATCTCAGAGAGCAGTCAGCAGTCAGCCCTGTACTTCCTCCAGCCTCTCACCCCAACACTTATCTTCTCTAAATAATCCAGTCCAACATCATAACTTGGGACATTTGATTTGGGAGTTATCAACTAGTTTGCAACTGCACCCAATTAAAAGCTTCAATGTGAGGCTGTCCTCAGAGGGCTGCAAGATCTGATCAAGGAGTAAAGATTGGTTTTTCTATCCTCTTAGCTTGGCATGTGAAGCTGTTTCTTAAAGAATTTAAACTATGTAATTGAGGCTTTTTGTTTTGTATTTTTCTTGAAACAGGACTAATATGGAAATTTAAAGATCTAAGTGGTCCCTTCTGAAAGTTCCTAACATTGCTATCAGTATCATTCCTTTTTATAAACAGAACTGTTACAGTTCTAAGAAATAAAGTATTCAAAGAATGCACTCATAAAAGATTACGCATACAATGGAATTTTCTGCCTCAATGGGAACAGAGGGCTTTGTGAGAAGTGTTTGTGTGCAGTGAACATAATGTTTAAAACCATTTTTAAGCCACTGCTAATGAAACACCACCCTTTGAATAAGGGTCTCTAAGGCATGCATCCTGCAGATGCACAGCAGATCAGCTCCTGCCCGGTGCAGCAAGGCCCTAGGGGTTTAGAGTGTGGAACAACTGGTCAAGAAGAACCATGCTAGTGGGGAGGGGAGCAGGGAAGCAGCCTGACATGCAGCTTGGAGGGATGAGAGATTGATTCCTTTAGCTTGTGTTTTCTGTAGTTTCACCATGTGATTTGGCAATTCTACACCACACGGGAGTAGGGCAGAGGTACTCCTGGACCTTGGACGAGTGACAGACCCCACAGGAAAGCAGTTACATGACAGCTCCTACCTGCTCCACTTTGGTAGTCTAACTCCTGTTTCTGCTGTGCTCTGCAGCCAGTTTCTGCAATCACGTAGCTGATCCAACCACACCTTCTGGGCTTTCCTGAGTGTTGGTGACATTGTTGAATGTCATGGTTCGTGACATTGCCTCCACCCAGATTTTCCATGAAGCTGGGGGCACCCTTCAGCAGCATCCTTCCTTCCATTCCTTATCTGCTGCTAGGCATCCACCCTTCCAAACTCAGCCCTAGCAGTGCTCAAGGTCAGCAATACAGAAATACAGCTTAGCATTAACTGCTCACTGTAAAGGGTCTGGTGAATGGCTCAGACAGATGTGTACCTTCCAGCCTTTGAACTGTTCCAAGTGCAGAGAGTTCCTCAGAGAGTTTGTTTCTTGAGTTTATGATGAGGTTCATGACAAGACAATATGGGTTCTTGGACTTCAAGATTAAAATGGATTATCAGTGTGGGTATGCAAATGGTACCATTGAAGATAGACCTTCTCACACCTACAAAACTTTGCCATCACAAACATTCTTTTGCACACACATTTGTTCCTGTGAATTACAAGCAAAATGACTCACTCAGAAAAGCTAGTAAGTAAATTTAGTAGTTCTTTATTCAAGTGAATGTGTAGATAGACTGTTGTGCAATGGTTGTCCAGAACTGCATAGAGCTGAGTATCTCTGGTATGAATTTATCTCTGGAATTTTCACTGTTGAGCAGTTGGTTACATATGCATTTCAGCAAGTATAACCCACTAGAAAATCAGTCAATGGGAAATACTGCATCTATCGTAACCTTTCTTTGGGCTTTTTTTTTTGGTGGTGGTTTTGTTTAACTATCACTGTGTCTAGTGGGCAGACAAAAAAAACCTGAGAGCATGGAGAGCAAGTGAGAAGTTCCTGGAATGTTACAGGCTGCTGTGTCACTGGGAATGGCGAGGCAGGCAGGCACAAAGCTCCTCTCTCCAATGCTGACACTACAGTGGGAAAATGGGATATTTATTAGGTAGTCAATTGAAAGAAGCTATAACTATGAAGTCAACATACAGCTGCAGACAAGTACTGAATATTTTGCTCTTCTTAATTATCTTTCCTGGAATTCTTATGCCCTATGCATTTTAAGATACACTTTCTGAACTGATTCCTTTTAAATATTATGGTTCAGATGGTCTTATGTTTTGTAGACTGAAGGGCTACTGTACATTTAAAAACTACTTCTATTGTTTGTATTTTAAAGCTAGGTTCCCACTTACACAGTAAAACAGATTATTGCCTAATTACAGTTTACAGATGTGCACTAAAAAGAAGTTATTTCATTCTTCCATCAGCAGCAAAGCTGGAGCTGTGCTGAATCCTCAGAGAAAGCAAAGCCTTGTTCCCATACTGTCCTGTGCACCTTCTTTCCCTGGTGTCTAAAAAAGGGGGGGTGCTGTCCTTAGAAAGAGCAGCAAAATCTGAACTGTGAGAATAGAAAAGCTCAACCCTCATCCTCCACACGAGGACTTATGCTTTTATCAGCATTGCCATCTACATAGTCTTCTCCTCTCACTTAGTACTGCACTTTCTGAGCTTTTTTTCAAAGGAAGAAAAAAACCAATCCAAAATTTAAGGGAGGTGTTGAGGGGGGTTGAAATAATATTGACCATTTCTACCCTTTCCTTACCTACCTCTTTAGGCCTGACCAGGTGAGAATTAACCTTAAAAAGTACTAATTTCTGGAGAGATAAACAGTTTGGGGCCCGATCCCCAGGCCCATTGAATTAGGCTGAAAGGCTTTCCTTTATTGACCCTGATAAATTAATGTAATGATGAGGGTTACTTCTGACAGTTTCACTGCTGCATGGCAAGCAACATTTTTGTTTCTTCATGACAGACAAAAGTAGTGTTAAAAATGTAAAACATTACTGATTGCAGTCCAAGCTGAAGATGGGAAAATAGAGGAGATAAACGGCAGCAATATGGTGCACATACCTGTGGATTTCTGTACAGTTAGAGCTTCAGGGGCCATGCTCAGAAGCACAAGTTGAACAGATCCAGTGAAGTCTGTAGCATTCTTGTGGTATAAACAAGTGTAGTCACTCGATCAAGTGTTATTCCTCACGTCCTTCTCCACCCGAGTGCTATTAGCTGTTCCAGTGACCAAAATGAAAATGTTCTGGTTTTTAACCCAAATGTGCATTTTTTGCCTCATGTTTTAAAAACCACAACTGAGGGTTTGGGCTGTGTTTGCATAGTGCCGGCAGCTCCACCCAAACCTCAGGGCGCAGGAGGGCTGTTGACAGCTCAGACTGGAGCAATTTTGATGCACGGCTGTGGTCTGGTAGCTTGGGCAGCAACCTCACACTAGAGCGTGCAGCACTCGTCCAGGTGGAGACATTCACACTCCTGAGTGTGTGAACAGCCCATCTGAGCCTCAGTACCCTCAAAATGCTCTGGTTTCAGCAGAGGTTAGCAGCTTCGTCATGGAAAAATGAATCAAAGCACCCTGATTTAATGTTCACTTAACATCAGCTGCAGGCAGGCCTCGTTAATGTCTCGGTAACAGCACTTGGCCATAAAGGGCAGTAAAAGGCAAAACGCAGGGAAAAACTTGTTCCCAGTGAGGGTGGCAGAGCCTGGCAGGGGCTGCCCAGGGAGGTTGTGGAGTCTCCTGCTCTGGAGACATTCCAGCCCCACCTGGATCTGTTCCTGGGTGACTTGGTCTAGGTGATTCTGCTGTGTCAGGGGGGTTGGCCTAGATGATCTTCTAGGTCCCTTCCAAGCCCTGACACTGTGATTGTGTGTTTGTGTGAGCAGCGTGGGGCTGCAGAGTACAGATACACCACATTGTGCTGTTAGCGGTTCCCTCTGAATACAACCCTTGTTTTGTGCGGGTGCAGCAGCACGGCGTCTGTTGTCACCTCGATGCAGCAGGGCACCGCTGTGGGGGAAGAGTCCAAAGGACGGAGCGGTGGCAAGTCATTGGCTGCCCAATGCCCGCACTGGCGGGGCAGCCGTGCTGCCTGGGGACGGTCACGCAGGCAGGTTCACGCACACACTAGCTGCGGGGGTGTGCAGCGTGGCTGTGTAAATGAGCCAGGTGGAGTTTGTCGCTTCCCTCGGTGTGACACAAATATTTGTCACCCGAGAAAAGCCGCGTTTCGCAGACCTGGGAGGCATTTACGTGCAGGACCCCGCCCGCTACCCACACGGGCCGAGCCTGTCCGCGGGAGGCGGAGGCTGGAAATAGCTCCTCACGGGACAGACGGCCAGAGGATGCGGGTGTGTGGAGGGGAGCCGGGGCCGGGGCGGAGGCGGCGCCAGATACGGGCCCCGCTGCAGCGCGTGACTCCGGCGGGCTCCGCGCACCGCGCCAGGTGCGGCTCCGCGGCGGCAGCAGCGCCAACGCCAGGTGGCGCCCTCCCCCTCCCGCAGCCAGCGCGCGGCCCGGGGTGCGAGGAGGGAGCGGGAGAGCGGCTGCCCTGAGGAGCCGCGTCGTGTGTACACGCGCCCGCTGCGCGCAGGGATGGAGGAAGGGCCGAAGTCGCTGTCCCCGCTGGGTACGTCTCGCCCCTCAGCAGCCTTGCAGTGACACAGAAGGCTGGGGCCGCTTGGCTTCAGCTCTAGCTGGCTCACAGCAGCTGGGCAAAGACGGTTTTTAGCTAAGCAAGATGTGTCTCGCCGTTCGGGAAGGGTTGCACCGCAGAAAGAGGAATTATTTGACAAAGCTTCTTCCTGGGAAAGCACTGAAGGTGGGTGGGAGGGGAGGACTCCGTTAGATGAAGACCTGGAGGTGACTGACCAGGTTCACATCCTTGTTCTGTCTGAATTAAGTCTCTGCTCAGAATGAGAAGCACAAAACCCAAATGCTACGTATAAAAACATAGAGTCACATTTCAAATCCTGTCAGAGTTTCAAGGTGACGTTTTGACAGCTTCTGTTTTGATGGAAGAACAATTGCAATGGTATCTGGAGCAGAATTGGGGTTGGTAGTGCAGAGGCTGCCATGAAAGAATCATTGGCCTGTTGGCTGCCGTGGAGATGGTGACAGGTCTCTGCTCATCAGGCTGCTATGTTTGTTTTTCTACATTCTATGTCTCTTGATACTTACTATCTATCACTAAAAGCTGGTGTAAATAAAGCTTTGTTGCTTGACAGTTGTTTATAAGCAGATGGCCTTCACTTCTCATAATTTGTAACAAAAACGGTAACAGGGGTGTAAAACTCTGTGTTTCACTCTTGTGTTTGGGTCTAAGGCCCGGAGACATAACAAGCATTGCTGAATGTTGCAGTCTCTAGTCCCGGTTTGCATTCATTTTACAGTGACTGATAAGCACTCTGCTGGATTTCTTAGAAAAATCTGAACTTCCTGGAAATGTCTGCAGTATTGCAGTGGCAAACCAACTCAGTTTTGCAGATTTTTGATGATTTTTTGATGACAAAGACAGATGCAAATGTGTAAGGCAGTGTTTAATACAGGCTCTCTTTAGTTGATTCCTCTGTTGTGTTTTTTACAGAATCACAGAGTGTCAGGGGTTGGAAGGGACCTAGAAGATCATCTAGTCCAATCCCCCTGCCAGAGCAGGGGCACCTAGACCAAGTCACCTAGGACAGATTTGCAGCTCACTGGTTGTTACCAGCTGGGGTTACCTTTCCTGCTACAAATCACAGGTAGGAGCCTTGTTAGCACTTTGCACTGTTAACACTCGTTCCTGTGCATTTTTTCCAAGGCTAGAGGCTTGAACAAATTCCTGGGGACCTGTCACAATGACAGTAGGGCTGTGAGGAAGTTAGGTCTGTGCCTTACAGTGGTCTCAGCTGTGGAATGGGAATCATACTTATCTATGAGGTGACAAGACTTAGAGGTGAAAATGTGGCTGTGAATTGAAGGCTTTAAGAAGAGATGAATTGGCCTTATGGTGTTTAGAGAAATAGAATGAAAACCCCACCCTTTTGCAGTGACTGATCCTGTTTCTCTGAAGCCTTTTGGATGAGAACTGAAGTATTTCACACGTACAGAAGTCTACACAAAGGCTGTCCAAGCTTGTAATGTGTCAGATGGGCCAAGCTCACTAAATATGTGCAAGATTCCAAAAGCACTTTGGAAAATTATTATTTTCCTTCCACTGGCAACACTGAAATTTTCATATCCCTGCATAAAAATGTTTATTGTACATTAAATTATTACTGTATGGCATCTATAATATTTTTTCCCCTCCTTTCACTACTCCAAAAAGAAAAAATGACTTTATCTATACACACTATTTCTTACCAATGATGCATTCAGCTTTCCCACTATCAACATCCTCCTGATCGAAATACCACATAAGAGCATTTGGGATAATGCTCAAATGATTGGGCTAACAGTAATTTCTGTAAGAGTAGATTAAAGAGATTCTGTTGCCATATGAATTTCATAATGAGAACAAGGGTGGTGATGGTGGTTTCAGTTGAAAGTATGGTTACTTTGTTAAGTTAGGAAGCTGCTTCTTTCAGATGTCACAACTTCTGCAGCGTTCAGGCAGAATTATTACATTATTGCTTATAGACAAATGAAAAAATTACCAGGAAACTTTAAACAGAACATATCCACCCTTCTAGAGTCACACTAGCGCCAAGTATTGGAAACCACAGCCCCAGTGAAGAATGTTTCTGCTGCTGCTACCCAAACAGAAATCTGCACATGCCTATCTTAGCAGCAGTTTAGCTGCATGTGCTATAACTTGCCTTTTTTTTCTGTGGCACTGAGTCCCAAAACTTTGAAGAGTAGATTTTAAAGTGATGACCGCTTGCCTAGATTTTTCAATACCTTATAATTTGCAAGTGGTTTCAAGCATCCAGGAAAGAATATGCTTTAGCAATGTCTTTCTGCCTGTTTTACCTAGGCATGGCTGCAAAAGGGGAGGAACAAATACATCTCTTTTAAAGTATATTCCCCATCCCCAACGTGTCTTGATGTTAGCCTTCCTTCTGGAATATTTAGCTCTGATTTTCAGAGCACAGGGAAATGCTTTCACGCAATTTAAAGATTACAGGTGCTTTAAAACTCTTGTGGTTTCGCAAGCACTGTAGGGAAGCTGTGAGTTTTGGTGCTGCTGTACTCAATTAGGAGGCTCAGAAGAAAGAACAAATGTTAAGATGAAGGCACTCGGGTTCTGTTTCCCACTTGGTTATCATCTGTCTGCACACACATTTCCGTAGCATGAACACTCCTTTGGGCTGGTTATTCCAACCATTTCAGAGTGCAGAACTAGGTTCAGGAAAGGATATGGGTTCACAGGGATGTGGGTGAGGAAGGAATTGGCGTCTGAGACAGGATATGTCACCTGGGTTTTTACCTCCAGGAAAATTACTTGCTCTCTCTCTGCTTTCTTACCTGAAAATTGAAGGGAAAAAAGAAGTGACTGAAAGATAATAGCACTCTGTTGTTTAATATAAAACTCTTCCTCTGCTTATTAGCCCTTTTATTTGTTGGCTATGTGAAGATGCTGAAGGGAGACACTGTGGTAAATTGTAAGTTAATGCCTTATATAAAGCAAAGTTCATGTGCAGTTAAGTTTCAGTATGGTCCATGTATTTTTCATATGTGGCTCTGTCCTCAAGTTTCAAAGAAATACACATGCAAGCCAAATTTGAAGAGATTTTTTTTGGCACTTTCATACTGAGAAACTTATTCAACCTTTCCAGCAGCTTAGAAAGCCATGCTTTTGAAAGTTTTTATGTAGGTTCCACTTGTATTGACATTATTAAAGTTGTTAATCATTGCTTTTCCTTCTGGTCTGAATTAGAACACTGCCCTCTCAGAGCCTGCAGATTACTGACTGCTGAGCTAGGAGGTGACTCTCTTCACATTTATCATATTTCTTGATTTTCCTCCTGCTGTCTCTCCAGTGTCCAAAAAACCCCCCTTTTGTTAGTATGCTGTCTCTGCATGTCCACCTGATTTGTCCATGGTCTGCAAAAGATGAAGCAGGAACACTGCAGTGAGTGACTTGTTTCTGTCTGTCAGTGTGCTTGTGAATTCAGCTACATATTGAATATGCATATGCCAATTTAGTAGCTCCATGAAAGATTTGGTATCATACATATTGTAGGAGAGCTGTCATAGCCTGTCCCTGCTTCATTTTAGTTGGGCTGCATGTATAATTTCATAAACAAACATTTATTCACAGAATGTAAATTTGGCTGAATCATTCTGCATATGTGAATCATTTACTCTTGAACAGAGTAACGTTCTGTGTTCAGTAACTTAAATATTATATAACCACTTCAAAACTTGTCCATTTGAAGGAAAAAAAGAAAACACTGTTTCCTTCTGGCCTCTTTCCTTCATTTCTGTAGAAACCTTTTCATTTGTGATTCCACTGAAACACAAAATCATTAGCTCTGTTTTATTGAACAGAGCTTTAGCTTGTGTGTATCAAAGGCACGGTGGAAAAAGACCCCAACCTTTCACTGCATTCTGTTTCTGTTCTCATCCAGAGCTAACACTGCTCTGAAAGAAGCAGACACAACTTCTGTTGTGTGACGTGCAGCATCAAAGCAGTTTACTCAGTTTTTAGCATTCACAGAAGCAAACCCACTGCTAGAATCTTGGCAGGTATCACTGGATCACACAGGGAATATTGATTTGTATGCCCAGCCCCTCTGGTACTGTCAGCAGCATAGGAGAGAGCAAATACTTCACACGACGTGTAGAGCACGGGCTGTGTTTGTGTGCTCTGAGAATGGTGACACTCACGTGTGAGACACTGAACACAAGGAAAAAGCTCCCTGCAGTGGCTGCTTTTTGCAGAGGTATATATTTGTAATTACGCATTTGTGCACATGGGGATTGGTATTACAACAGCTACAATCAGACAAAAAGCTGCAGTCCTAGACTCTGGAGGACTTTTTCTGATCCAGGACTGAAAAAGCTGGTAGTTCAGTAGCACAAGCATGTTTCACTTAGGTGAGCAGCAGTGACCTCTGAAGATGAGTTTGTAGGGTAACAAGAAAAGGGATTTCAGTATCTGAGTATTTCCACACTTCCCCATTGCCCATGTAACAGAAGGCTTGTTGAAGGCTCAGCTTTCCTGTGCTCATTACAGATCAGTCAGCCACACCTCCATCCCTGGAACTGCTTATTCCACAGGTCACCTTTAGGCACATGGGGGAAAAGAAAGTCTCCAGGAGGAGTCAGCACGGATTGACCCAGAGGAAATGCTGCTGAACTCATCTAACAGCCTTCTCGGGTGATGTGATGAGCTGCCTGGCTGCAGGGAGAGCAGGGGATGGTGTCTGTCTTGCCTGCAGCAAGGCTGCTGACACTGTCTCCCACACAGTCCTCATGGGGAGGCACGGGAACTGTGGGTTAGGTGAGACATGAGACACTGAGAACTGGCTGGCTGATAGAGCTCAGAGGGCTGTGATCAATGGTGCAGTCTAGTTGGAGGCCTGCAGCTCATGGTGCTCTCCAGAGGTCAGTACTGGGTCCAGTCTTGTTCAGCATACTCACCCACACCTGGATCAAGGAGCTGAGTGTACCCTCAGGAGGTTTGCTGATGATACAAAACTGTAAGAAGACCAATGGTATCCTGAGATGCATTAAGAGGGTGTCCAGAAGGGTTTGGGGGGGAGTTCTTTCTCCCCCCCTGTCCTGGTGCGACCACATCTGGAGCACTGTGTCCAGTTCTGAGCTCCCTAGTTCAAGTGAGACAGGGAACTACTATAGAGAGTCCAGCAGAGAGCTACAAGGATGAGAGGACTGAAGCATGTCTGACATGTGGAAATGCTGGGGACCTGGTGCTGTGTAGCCTGAGAAGACTGAGAGGAGATCTTATCACTGCAGGGTGGGTGTCATGGGAATGGGAC
Source organism: Ceyx cyanopectus (assembly GCA_013401355.1). Lineage (NCBI taxonomy): Eukaryota > Metazoa > Chordata > Aves > Coraciiformes > Alcedinidae > Ceyx > Ceyx cyanopectus. The sequence continues at coordinate 143,302 of VYZU01027733.1, forward strand.
CAGTTTCTTTTCAGTCTCTCACTTTCTCTCAAGTGCACTTGTAAAAAAATCTTGATTCAGGGATTCCTGATCTCCCTAGAAGGACTACTTATCTCTGGAAAAACAAACAAACAAACAACCTTCTAGTTTGTCTATTACAGGTTCTGTTAGAAGAAAAGAAAAAAGGCTCTTGCCCTGTGTCTCAGGTGTATGGTGAAGAGTGATAATCTCCCTTCATTTTCCAGCCTGACAGGCCTATAATGTTAGCTCAGTTACCTGTACACAGTAAAGCACAGTAAGTCATTACACTGGATACAAGAATGATCTTGGGCAGCTCCAAATCAATTAGAGAGGAGAGTCTTGCTCTTTGTTTTAAGTTGAAAAAAATAAAGCAAGATGAGATGGATTCTCAAAAATAAATCCAAGTGGGAACATATAGAAATACTTTGCCATTGCTTAGTCTGTGATCTGCCTTCTATCAGGCTGAGCATAGGATTTAAAGTGTCAAGGTGATTAAACATCAAACTTGTTTAAAACTTAAAGGGATTTTATGCATTTAGGTCATCTCTGGAAACTTTGGCCTATCCTGTCATGCTAATTTTTTTCAGTTTGTAATGGTAGAAAATGGGAACATAGCTCACTTCTACGAGCACAGAAAAGCACAGTGGGCCAGATGCATGTTTAATGTGGGTAGACTCAGCAATCCTGAAAATAGGATGTGGTTTGATCTAAAGTGAGAGATATTAGCTTAATTTTCCATCTGCAAAAGAGTTCTGTTTACTTCTCTGAACCTTCCCCAGCCCAGGCACTTGGTACCTCTTTGAAAGGGGTAATTTAGCCTCTCCCTCACAGGATATTTCTCTGCATCCTCTCAGCTCTCTGAGCCCCTCTGTTCACTCTTTACCTTTGCAGACATTGGCACTCTGCTAGTGTTCTTCCTGGCCAAAAAGTTCTGGATGTGGCTCCCAGCAGGACCATTCAGTGCTGCTGTTGAGTCAGACGAAGGGCTGAACACAAAACATGTGCTGCTCCTGCTTCTTGTTACAAGAGCTATGCTGCTGCCTTCCCAGTGCCCAGCACAGCCTGCAGCATAGCTCCTACTTAATGAAAACATCTGACAAAAAACAATTATAAATTGAATTGTCTGTTGCCAGTGTAGGACTTTAAAGATGCTCATTAAGCCATCTCAGTGTCCAGCTTACTTCATCCTCTGCTGCTTCAATACTCTATCTTTTGTTCCTAGAGCCTAACCCAGTTTTGTGTGATCAACCTTTGCAGGCAGGAGTAGTCAAGGAATTGGAAAATGATGTTTGTTCTTCCACTAAGCAATTACTTGTTGTGTTGTGGTTTTCCAAAAATGGTGCAGTCTGGATTCCTGAAACAGGATGATAAATATGACAATGCATATACCATGTATACGGCTGTGAAAAATAGTGCTAATAGCAGTACCCTCCTTCTGAAAATGTGCTCTGCTACCCAGTGGAAACTTGATGCTTTTCAAAGGCAAACATTTGAAAAAAAATCTTAATGTCTTTGTAGGCAAGATGGTTTATCTGTTGTAGAAGATAGGAAGAAACTCATCAAAGGCCAAAGAAATCTCCAAGGTCTTCACAGTTTGAGGGGGCAGTTTGTAAATGGTAGGATTCAGAATGCCAAGGAAAAGCACACCTTCTGCGAGTGGGGCTGAGCACAGTAATGAATCCTGAGCCCTCCACAGCAGAGTGGATGGAACATGAGGAAGGGAGCACTCCACCTGCCCAGCCCAGCCCAGCGAGGGGACAGAGCTGCTAGAAGGAACCTCCGTAAGAAAGGGAGAACGAGGTTGCACTGAAGTCCAGGGAAAGGTCCAAAAGACACAGTGAAGGTGCTGAGGCTAGAAAAGGCCATGTAGAGCGAGTAGTGATGGATGATGGCAGCAGAGAAAAAACACCTGAGATTTTGATCCAAGGACATGAATGGCAGTGACAGGAATGCTGCAGGGAAGGAGAGAGGACTTTCTGCGAGCTGCACAGCCAATGAAATTGAGAACATTTGACTTTCAATGCTGGCTGGGTGACCGTGGCAGAATCTTCTCCTGGTGTCTGAATGATCCAGCTACAGTCTGGGAGCTTGTCTCACAGGGAGTATTCTTATTATATTGGTATTTGTTAGGTAAGATGCGAGGAAGAAATACTTGGTGAAACCATATCTTCCTCAGAAACCTCAGGGAATTTGAGATCCATGCTGACAGACATGTAGGTACTATCCTGTCACTGACAATATATTTTTTTCATGAAAAAGCAATTTATTGTTGTTACTCTGTAGCCTTCCTTTATCAACCTCAGTAATTTTCAAGGTACTGAATGCATTCGTAGCTTGGATTCTGTTCATCTCTGAACTTTGCAGCCTTCTTGATGTTTTCCCTTGTGTCAGGTGGGGCAGACACTCTTTAAAAATCAAAGCTTTCGCTATGCCATTTCTCCTGCCAACATCTCTGAATGCTGAATGAGCTAAATTTCATATTTAGGAGCCAAAATAAATATTTCTGCCACTTACTGCTCAGTGTTAGCCTGATTCCACTCTAAGCTACAGTAAAAATGTTCCTGGAAAAAGAAATTGTTGGCTGATGCTCATCTTTCAGAATGTATTGGTAAGCTGGAAGTATTCTGACCAGCAGGGATACAGGATTTAAGTGAGGGTAGATCAAGAAGGTGTCTGTAGTGTGCATGTATAGATGCCCACATGCTGGGGAGTATTTATTTCAGGTAACATGAACTGTTTTACAATATAGACAATTAGTCTATCTCCTTACATAGGCTTTTCATGTGATCAGCAGAGCAACAGTTCCAGAAGGCTTTGATTCTACTTTAACATCTCTGCTAGGATCTGATCAGTTTCCCTGAGGTGTCTCCCTTCATTGACTACAGAAGAAGCTGATACAATCAGCCAAGCCTGGACACCCCAATGCCTTAAGTGACTGCAGTTATTTATGATAAATCCACCTGGTACTGCAAGTATATTCACATGTGCAGCACAGAAAACGTGGAGAACACAGAGGATGCAAAGTGGTGTGATGTAGTGTGGAATAAAGGATTTCTGTGTACACAATGCACAGACAGCTTACTGAAAACTGTGGCTTATCCCAAATTTATCCTGTTTCTGCAGCCTAGAACCTTGCCTCCCAAAGCATAGTGTAACTCTTTAACCATGGGTACCATGTACCATGTACACTTGCACATCAGTGACAGGTTTTTCATCTGTTGTGTAAGGTGAAGAATTTGGGAGTGTGTATGCTCAGACATTCCTAGCCATGCCCCAAACTCATACCAATTACTATTTGATCACACTGCCTCTCAGAATGTCACAGTTTCCCACACATTGCTTTGGGTAGTCTGCTGAACTGCTGGCTGCTTCTGCAGATGCAAAGTCCATTGAACAGGATTCTGATGTAGAGAAAAACGTCTTCCTAAATAAAATGAAATTCAACAAATTAAAAGATTAACCTGTATCTCTAAAATATCAATGCCTGAATTTCTTGAACTAGAAAAAAGGTGCTTAATTCCAGTCAAGCAATGTATGGTGGACTGTGGCCCTGAAGAGGTTGAGTGATGGCAAGTGCTAAGTAGAACAGGCTGTGTATGGTAGGCAGAGTGATTCCTACTTAAAAAAAAATAAATGCACAAGTGTCTAGGCAATTTCCCATATAGATTTGTTTGATCTACATTTATGCTGCAAGCTGAGGGTCTTGCATAGGGCTGCATTCAAGTAAAGGCAAATGTTGTACCCTATGGAGGAAAGGAAAAGAAGAAGGTACAGAGTGGGGAAATTAACTGCTTAGGTCTTCCCACACCAAAGGTTCTAACATTTTTACCCCACTATTTCTTGCATTGTATATTCAGTGATAAACCAAAAGTGTGCATCTTCTCAGTCAGAGAACAATGTCCAAGCTGTGCTGTATCTTAGTCCTAGCCATGGGAATAGAGCTTGGTCCTCCAGATTCCTCTTCCACACTGTATTTTGTACCCTCCCTCAAAATACCTTCTAGACTGTACAGAAACCAACTTACTAGATAACACTTTCTCCCTATAAGAACAGATGAACACCGAGGATAAAGGCAGCATGGTGGGCTGGTTCTCTTTTTCAGAACTGAAAGAAATGGCTTTGAGTCATCTGGTATTTTTGTTCTCATAAGCAGAGAGTAAGGCAGTGATGTGTTTGTGTACAGGTAATGACTCTTCTTGGTGGCTGAGTGAGGTCCTCCAGATACAGTCATCACTTCAGGGACAGCCACCTATCAGAACTCATTTGTAATCACCACCCACTTACAAATACAGCATCTGAGAATGTCCTAGACAGTGAAGATTCAGTTGGAGCTCAGAACTGCAGTTTAGGCTGTGAGTTCATTCTCAGCTTGGTGACAGAGGGGAGGCAAATGTGGATTTACACACAGGGGGAATTCCTGGAATTACAGAAAAGTCCCTCACTTTAGTCTTCGGGTGTGGGGGGACAAGCTGAATGTGGTGATCTTCCCCTCCTCTCCTTCCTGTCCTTCCCAGTTTATCCAGACAGGTAGTGGTCACTACAGGATATTCAAAGGCCAGATTTCATATTTTGATGTTTAGCCATCGTTGAATAATCGTCCTGAAAAAACTTCTAACAATAGGCAAAATGTTCAATACATTTGTTTTTCACATGCATACCTCAGATTTATTTTTTTTTAATTAGATGGTCTCCAGGAAAATAAAAAGCCTTTGGATAATACCAAGCATGGAAGTCTTTGGCAAAAAAAAAGAGTAATATTTTATGAAGTTAAGGGATTATAATGGAAAATATTTGAAAACCTACACTAAGATATGATGTCAACTATAGCATATCAGTATCACAGGTGTGGTTGCTATCTGTCTATCTGCCCTCACTCTTCCCATAATAAGACTTTTCCTTGCTTTATAACTTTGTCAAACTTACAGTTTGGGATGAAAATTTCCATGTCAGATGTCTGCCCAAGGCTGATTATTTTGGAAAACGCAGTTCAGCCATTTCCAAAAATAAGACTAGAGGAAAATATGTTGGTTCTGACCATGTCTAAAAAGCTGTGTCAAACTTTTCCTTGGAAAATTCTAGAAGAACTCCAGTGCCTTAAGGCACAGGTAACGTTTTCTGGGGTGCTGAGGCTGAAGGCAGAGAGGAAAAGCTTCATGTCAGTGATAACTTTGGTTGTTGCACTCAGTACTGAGCAAATATGGTCAAGTTATGAGCCTCTAAAAGAGCACATTTTACAGGGGCTCTGCAAAGGCCTACTTGAATATAACAGTTTAATATTCCCCAAATCCATCTCTCTACAGCCATTTTGCACCTTGGCAAAGACTTTGCAACTACATATGTGTGCTATGTCTGAGCCAGGGGAGGGCAAGGGAAACAAAGAGTTAAACCTGTACGGGAGCAAGAGAACAAGATTCAGCCCAAAGAGAGGAAGAACATCAGGGAGGAGAGAACAGAACTAGTTGAGCTTGTGACTCAGGCAAGGGCAGTGACAGGGAAGTGGACAGAAACCAGATATCTTGTGTAAAATAGAGATAAATGGACAGAGGTGCAGAAGGAGACTGGAGCTGTTGGGAGTGAGAGAGCAGATGTGGTAGTAAGGTGGTCTTGAAGATATGAACTGAGATTGCTGGGAAGAGATGCTGAATAAGGCTGATGGAGATGAAAGGGTAAAAAGACACAACAAGTGGGGCCCATAACAGGAGATAAGAGTAGATAGGAAAATAAATAAGGAGACAGATGTGGATGATACTGACATATAGAGCTGGGATGAACAAATGATCTGTGGCTCGTCAAGGAGGCAAAGTGCTGAGGAATGGCTTCAGGGAATGGCCTGGTGAAAGGAAGAGAAATTCTGCAGACTTGGCCCTAGACATAAGCAAAATACTTAAGAGATAAGAGACCATTTACTTATTTTTCCAGTGCCAGAGCCCTGAGAAGCTGGCAGGTTTCTGGGGATGATAAGGGAGGAGAGGGCACATGCAGGGAAGCACGTGCTTCTACGTCTCTGATCTGTTTCTGCAGTAGGATATCCTGCTCTCCAGCACTCACTGGCAATGTGACATGGCTCACAGCTTTTCTTCCTTCCCAGACCAACCCTGAGCAAACCCCAGTGCTATCCACAGGCTGGCCACAGGAGATGTTGTCCGAGCCCTGAGCATGTTGTCCTCTCTTCCAGACCAACCCTGAGCAAACCCCAGTGCTATCCACAGGCTGGCCACAGGAGATGTTGTCCGAGCCCTGAGCATGTCGTCCTCTCTTTCATGGCTCTGGTCACTGCGTCCCTGTGCTTGGCTGGTGCTCTCTGTCCTCCTTGTCCACAGAGGGCCTCGAATGGAAGGGAAGCCTTCATGGAGTCCTGCTTGTTTTCCTCAGGAACTGATTTAAGGTGAAGGCTTTGCCCCTAGTTCTTATCTATCCATAGATAGATATCTATATCTATATCCAGATAGATAGCTATATCCACTTTTCCTTTGGAGAAGCAAAATTTATAACACTGTACAGATGTGTACTGCAAGTTATTATTTTATTGTTTGGTGTTAGTTATCCACAGCAGGAAAGGTGCTGTTCAGATACAGAACAACACTTCTGCATTAGAAATATAAGACTTATATGAGTTTAAATAGGTGAGGAAAATGAACCTGCAAATAAAGCCGTAACCTAGTTTGTACCAATCCAGCATCTTAAGTTTACATGTGAGATTGGAGCCCAGTATGCTAAGTGCTTGTATTCTTCCCCATGGAAATGCAGCCTTATTAAACCAATCAAAGACAGGAGGGGAAAATAGGACTTGGAAGTGTCAATAAATGTGAAATCATCCACATCAAATCAACTCAAAAACCAAATTGTGATCCATGTTTTCCTGCTCACTCATGGATCATGCTGACAACAGTGAAAGGCGTGAAAAATGTCATTGTCTGAAGGACCTACCAGCTTTGACCTTTTGATTGTCAGTTATTTTTGACAGGAGTCTGTCCTGAGAGTAACCAGAAGGGAAAGGGTTGGGGGTGTCTTTGCAAATGAGATCAGGATACAGAACCATAAAACTACATGCTCTTCATAGCTGGGTAGCTCCTTTGGCTCCATTTAGCACTTCATTTCCACAGTGGCTGTGGCAGTAACACTAGCAAAGAACTGGAATTAAGACAGCAGACTCGGAAGGAGTGTTCTGAATGTGTCTAAAACTAACTACATTTCTGAACATTTATCCTAGGGGTAAGATAGTATGTTTTTGTAAAGATATATCACATGGACACTTGCATTGTCATTGATGCAGGTTTTTCAAGTCCTGATCAAAAATGTACATGCCACTACTGTATGTCAGCATTCATAAACTTGATTTTGATAGAAACACAATACTGTGTTTAACTCCAGTAAATGTGAGTGAAGTGCCAAAAGCATTAGTGTCTGGGGTGAATCCTATTATTGTATATTCGAATCATAGTGCATGAATTTAATTAGTTTCTGGCAGTACATTATATTATGCAGTAACACAGTTTTGACATAAAAAGATAACATCTTATTAATAAATCCAGAGCACAGTTTATGTCAACAAGTGAATAACTGATTTTAAAAAACCACAACACACCTCTGCAATATCCTATTGTCTTGATCAATCAGCTTTGACACTCAGATGGCCAGTGATTTTCTGACTACTGGGAAAATGACTGCTTAGGTGGGTAGGATGTACTTGACAATGTGTCCGTAACTAAAATAAGTGAAATTAGTGGAGTGCAGCAGTTTATAGCAGTTGGTGACTTGTAACGTGGGAAGTTGTGTGGTGTGGCCTGTGCAGTTCATAAGTACAGATGTGGAACATTTTATTCAGTGGGAACACCAGGAAGGAATTGCATAGCTAATCCCCAGATGAGTGCCAATGAGATCTTTTTTAAAAATTACTGTCATGAATTTCTTGTATGTGTACTAGCAAAACTGCTTCCAGAATGTGTTTAAAAACTTCTATTTGCAATTTAAAGTTTATAATAATTCAATACAGTGACAGTGGCATTAACATTCTGAATTTTATTAGAGTTGGTATGCAACCAGATATTGAAGTATGTGGATTTGGACCACTCAGTGTAGAGGCAGAAGCCATTAAACACGAAGCCCCTACCCTCTGGGAAAAATAAAATCTAATTCCATAATGTCTGCCTGAGGCCTGGGTCTGTAATACAGTGCTTGCCTACATGCAAGGAGAGAAGAGTGACGGGGAAATCCTGCTTTGTTACACCAGAGATGTCTGGGATAGTTCAAGTGGAGGAGGTAGAACCACACAATTCAGCTCCATGACTAAGTGAACAGCATGGCCCATGGTCTCCAGAGTGTTAAAAAAAAAAAAAGAGGTCAGTCTCTTAAAAGTTCTCTCCACTTTAATATTATTGAAATTATATAACATTTAATAATCCCTTCTTTATTTTCATACTTATTTGTTAAGTCGAGGAATTATTATTACTTCTTGGCAACAGCAAATCCAACATTCTCTAATTTCCCCACCTTGGAAATCACATTTTTTATTTTATAGTTGGCATCGTCCTCAAAAGAAAACAAACAAGCCGCTAGTCAGTAAAAGAAAGGAAAAACAACATTAAAGGAAGGAAAAAAAAAATCTTAAAATCATGTTTAGCCTCATCTGGCCCTAGAAAAACATGGAACTGGGTGATCGAGTATAGTTTTCAGGATGGGCTGCCTTTCAAGGGAAACAAAATCTGGATATTTCTATGTCTAGACCACAGAAGAAAAAATGCTTTGGTGCTAATTAACCCATCAAAAGCTTACAGCCCCGGAGTGGTACTTGGCCAGGCGTGTGGGCAGGGAGCAGGTTTCATCTCCAAAGACAGTGGGAGCTGCAGCCTGGCAGGCAGGGGGTCCTGCTGCCTGCTCTGCCCCGGCCTGCTCTTTGGTAGCTCAGCTTATCTTCCCTCGTTTTTCTTCACATAAACTGCAGTTACGACATTGCTCTGCCTCCAAGAGCTCTCAGATATCAAGGGAGTAAAATACTATAAAGCAAGTGCAAGGTCTTACTCTCCTACAGGGTCTATCATTGATCTGGCCGTGGCCTGAGTGGAAACCACAGTCTGTGCTCAGCTCAGATCTGCAGGGACAGCTGGATTGCTGAAGGGCTGTGATGTCTGAAAAGAGTCTGTTCTGGCCTTGTCTCACAGTGCACATGCTCACAGAGGAAATCTGCCTGCCTCTAAGGCAGGTTTAGATGTCTGTACTGGTATTAGCCCCTCAGAAGTGTGTTAATGATGCTGTAGGCTGGTTCTTGAATGGCTGAACTATGTGTACTGTGAGCATGACCTTAAAAAATAATTTCAGTATGGTTGGAAATCAAAACATAGAAACAATGGTTCACCCAGGTGCTGTCTTTGATTATTTCCATCCCTGCAACTACCTGCCATTCTGGTCCTGCTGACTATGAACGGAGTGGGAATCGTTCCCATGTGTGACACGCAGGACACAGTAGTGTTTGTCTCCAACAATCCAGGAAGTTGAGACACTCAGGACATCTGTTGTCTGTCTTGAGAACCAGTACACAGTAAGTGCCTGAGACTGGAGACAGGGGAGGCTGTAGCTGGCCCTGGGAGTGAAGTGTCCAGTGAGAACCAGGCCTCCATATTGCATGGAAAAGAGAAAGGTGCCAGTCCTCCTGAAATAAACTAGCCTGAGGCCACAAGTAATTAACACAGCTAAGTACTTCATGCAAACTCAGGGAGGGAAGGTGGGAGGGAAGAGTCATTGGCTCTGTACCAGGCTGAGAGTGTAGGATCAGAGCATTCCTGTTCCTCTGGGTGGACTGTTGTCCCCACAGGACAGCACCAAGACATCAGTATTCCCTACTTGTCAGAACTGGCCAGGAGTGAGGGATGGGGAATGCAAGTTAGAGCAGGTGAAAGCAAGAGCCAGAATATGTGCAGTCTTTTCAGACCTCATGCTGATCTCTCTGCTTTCTGGAGCTTGGCATTTCTTCTACATTTCTAGACATTTCACACTAGTGAATGGGTTCTGTGTTCATCAGCATGTACCTAGCTGGTGTTTGGGTTGTCACCCGCTGACTGGTAGCTTGAGATGTGCCCAAACAAAACTTGACAGTCCCACCAGGTTGAGATGCCAGTTCAGTGAGAATACTGGCTCTGAGACTTCTCTGGGCTCCTTTTCAAGTCTCTGACTGCTCTCAGAGTACACAAAAGCTTTTTCTTCCATTTAAATGAAACTTTCTGCATTTCAGTTTGTGTCCATTGCCTCTTGTTCTTGTCCGTGCACTTGTCGGTGCATGCTTCTCAGAAGAGTCTGACTCCACCTTTTTTGCTCCCTCCTCTCAGGTATTTGTACCTGGCAAGATCCCCTTTCCTTTGCTACGATCCTCCTCTTTCTTTTTTATTCCCTCAGTTGGTTGCCATATCAAGTGCTAGGCAGGAAGAGCAGTGCAGTGAGAGTCCTGAGAGGTGCTGGCTGGCTGCAGGGTAAACTGCCTGCAGTCACAGGACTGTGCCTGGGAGACAAGTGCCCCAAGGCAGAAGGTTAATGTCAGGGGAGGAAACTGGCTGAGTGTGGGCAGGAGCTCTCCTGGACTTCTCTGACCGTGCTGACAGAGAGTTGAACTCAGTATTCAGCTCAGTATTGGCCTGGAGCTGGAGAGAGGGAAACGGTGCCAGAAGAAATTATTTGGAGAAAAGGAGCTAGACAGAAAGTCAAATGGTTTAGAGGGTCAAGTATCTTCCTTCTTGCTGAGACAAGAATGGGACATGGGTTGCTGTTCACAGAGAGAAGGTTGATGCAGCTCCTGCACTGTGACAGAAATTTGAAGTTGATTTGAGAGAGACAGGGACAACAGTACCCAGATCCTAGTAAATATTTCTGTGTTGACAAACAACCGAAGAGTTTTGGTAGCAGAACTTTGATGGAAGGGAGCATTACAGGGTGCAGAATGCATTGCTGCAACAAGGGCATCAAGCTGCAAAGTTGAGGTTTAGCTTTACACTTTTACATTTTTTACAACACTACATTGTTGCAGCATATTTCAGCTTTTTCATTTTTTTTTTCTCTTCAAGCTATTCTTCAGTCTTAAGATATGAGTTAGTTGCTCTTTCCAAAAACTCTGTAAGTTCACAGAAGTCATATCCTGCTAATGCTCATGCCAGGAGCGTGAACAAAGTGTGAACTCCAGAGGAGACAGTAATAAGAGAAGTCAAGTCAGCTGACCTTTTAAATCTGGTAAGCAGATTTTTAAAAACATGATAAGATTTGATAACATGAAGGAAACTTGTTTGAATTTGGAGCTTTGTTATAATTTATTTTAACTCCTGAGTCAAATACAGCATGCCAGCATATAAAACTCAACCCACATAAAGCCAGACTGTCAAATTAATTATGATTTACAACCTGTGAGATTATAAAATTACAATTAAAGACAATATAAACTTTGAACAGTCCAGCTGTGAGTTCAGCTCTGGTCATTCAGGAAACTAACTTTGTCCTTATCATTCCAAAAGCATTTTCTTGTCTAAATGGGAAACATTTCTCTCAGATTGATTCAAGTGTATAACTTCATAGTTGAAAATGGAAATATTTTGTTATTCTTTGTAGATAGATGGTCTTTCCACTCTTCTCCAAATATAGTGTGTATGCATTTGTAGTAAGTATATATTCCCAATGTAAACCCTCACAAAGTTAGGTCTTTCATCAAATAAAATGCTAACTTCAACCCACGCTTCCTCCACTGAGGATAGTGCTAACAACTGCTTTGGGCTTCAACAGCTGAATATTCCAAAAAGGCAAACCTAAATTTAATTTTATATTCCTGCTCAAAGTGAGTAAATGATGGGGTTTTTGCTAGGTAAAATTAACATTTTGGCATTCAAAATGGAAAGATAAGTAGAGATGAATGAGTAGGCTAGAGGAATGTGGACAGAACCAGTGAGGAGGCTTTGTGGCTCTGAGATAAGAAAGGAGTGTTCTCCCTTTGGCTTTGTCATTGCTTTTCCTACAAGTGTCACAGAATAGTCTTCTGTTCATGCTCAAATGAAATGTTCTTATTAAAATACTTATTTTCCCTAGTTTATCTTCTAAAGTAAAGAAAGTAAACAATGACAAAAGTTATTCAGTCTTAATATTTTTTACAAATCCTGTCACATGAAAAGCAATTATCTTCTCATTCCTACTGGCTTGCTTTTTATCATGTGAGTGAAAGTAAGAAGATCCACTATGGAACAGCAGCCACTAGTAATTTCCCAACTACCTACAGCTAATATTTGATTTGGGGTTGACTGGAAGAAGTCCATAACTTCCCAAAAATGCTGCATGTCCTGTTAACCTAATATTTCTTTTTTCTCTGAAAATGACTCTTTACACTATGCTATATAATTATGCAGCATCATTCCTAACAATGTTTTATATCATTATTATATAATGTAGTGCTATATTTCATAAGAATATTTTTTCTCTTCTTCCTAAATACTTTAATATTAAGCAGGCTATGTTAAAAAAAGGGAAGTTATTTCATAAGATCTTGAACTATGCCTGTATCATGACACTGTAGTTCTCTACAACCTGTGAACAGATGAAAAGTGCTAGCTTTGTAGAATTCATAGTCTGTTGTGAATAGTTAATACATCTGAACAAAGACCAAGGGTGCAGGCTGATCAAATCTTGTTGGAAACCGTTGCTGCTTACTCACTGTTTATAACCTGAGGTAGTTTTGATATGCCTCTCTCACACACTTCTCTAATGAGGTGTTGCAGTTTCCTTTGTGAACTACTGAAAGCGAGTAGCCAGTTTCTGAGTATTCCAGGAGTAGCTATGTTGTTCTGAGTGCTGGTTTTGAGTTTTACTTGCAAGCCACCATCATACGGTAAGAGTCATTTAAGTCACATTAACATGACAAATGGGGACCCCATTTTACATGAAACAATCTTATCTTGAGTATCAAAATGCTGCAAGGGTTGCGGTTTGTGTTTTTCACTTTTTTTGTTGTTGTTTGTGAAGTTATTGATTTGCTTTGTGGTGCCTGGCAGAGGCTGAGAGGTGGAGAGGATGTAGTCCTGGTGAAATGACTTTATGCCTTCAGTAGCAGAGGCTGAGAGGTGGAGAGGATGCAGTCCTGGTGAAATGACTTTATAGCAGAGGCTGAGAGGTGGAGAGGATGCAGTCCTGGTGAAATGACTTTATGCCTTCAGTAGCATGGTCCAGCCGGTTTGTACCTCACCATGGGCTGTCCAGCTGTTTCTTTCCCATGCCCTGCCCTTCTCTTACCCTGTTTATTTGCCATCCATGATGTATTGGAGTGACATTTCTATGAGCAAACAATTCTTTACATCGTCGTGGCTGTGCAGAATCACTGTGTTGTGCTTTATAGGTGGCAGCCCTAATGTAAGATTCTTTAGAAACATGCAAACATGGCCATGGGATTTCACTATGCTAATTACTGGACTGCACAGGATCTTTGCTTGTCTTTTTGAATAGCAATCTCTGCCATATTTTCTGGCTTTCTGGGAGAGAAAGACAGCATGCAGAGGGGCTCAAAGGACTGAAGGATAAATGACTTTTCCAGAGCTGACTCAATTGGAGTCTGTATGGATGCTCAGCTGATGTTGCCATCACAGTTCCTCAGGCACTCCAGTGAAGTGGTGTGGAATCAGCTGTATTCACATAGTTTTCTAGTTCTGCAGGAAATTTTAAGCATCTGAATTTAGGCTTTGAATATAATATGAAAAAGCCTGTAGAGAAATAACACTGCAGAGCATATTCCCAGCTGGGTATTTATCTCTCAGTCTGCTAACATACATCAGTGGCTTGCACGGGCATTTCTGCCTTCGAAACATTTGTTTTGGAAACTCTTGCCCCATTGTGAAGCACAGAAAAGCACATATTCCTGTTCCTCATTATTGCATATCCTTTGGCATTCCTGCTGATATTGCCTGAGTGCCACAGTGAGGTTTGTGCCCTTCTGTGGTGAGGGAGAACAGTTCTGGCTTCAAACGCTGCATAACATGTTTTCTCAGGGGTCAGACTCCTCTTTCTCAGTCTCTCGTTCTCTCGTGGGTACCTTTTGTTGTTGTTTGGGCTTTCTTTGTAGCCTCTCAGCAACACAGGTATTCTGTACAAAAACAAGAGTGGGGTTCCAGGCTGCTCGAAGCAGCTAGAAGTTTTGCCTAAATGTCAAAGAATGCGTGAAAGAGGATTTTTCTCCACAGGGAGAAGTCCTGATAAAGTGCAATTATTTTTGTTCCTGTTATGACTGTAGGGTAAGATTCTTTCTGGGTCTCCTCTGGGACTGGGATAGTGGAATGAAAAAAGAAAAGGAGAATTGCAGTAAGATTTAAAACAAAAAAAAGAAACAAAAACAGTCTTGCTCTTTTAACATTGAGGAGGCAAAAATAGGTATGTGGTCAATGTCAGGAGGTTTGTTCTTGATTTACCAAGACTTCTGAAGCAAGGAGACTGAGGTCTGACAGCTGCACAGCATCTCACAGAGACCGTGGGTCTGACAAAGATGTGTCACACTTTACTGCTCGTGTGACACAGTGCCAGACTTTGGTGGCCTGTGACTTGCCGTGTCATTTATATCCATGAAGTTGTTTTAGCTATTAGAGATGTCAAGCTGACTGTGAAGCTCACCTGAATCCAGAAGACATTCAAGAGTTTTCTTGAATTCTTTGTGGGACACTACTGAGCTCTTGTAAAACCTCTAGGGTCCCTAACTCTAGGTCTCCCATGGAGTACCAAATGGACCCTGGACACAAAAACAGTCTGTCACAATTGGATTTTTCTTAAAAACTTGAAGACCTTTTCTGTTTGTTTGTTGGTTTGTTTCTTTTAATTCGGGGTTTGTTTAGTTCTGGGCTTTATTAGAACTCCAAATAAGGTCTGTAGCTCTTATTTCCAAAATGCAAACTACACTCTACAGTGATTATTTTGCAAAATAAAAGCTGCATCAGATCATTATTATGTTAAAATAAAATTATAATAAAACCCAAGTAAGGGTCTTTGGCTTATGCCAATACCTGAAAAAGCACATTGATTTTTATGTAACTTCACTTGCATGTGGCAGCTGTGAGGGAGTGGTGATGCTATCTTGTCTGACTGACTAAACAGTTCACTTCATCTGGCGATGGAATAAATGAAAACATTTTTGGCCCAAGATGAAAATGGGTAGAGCACAGACAGATCTGTTGCCTCTTCTGAACAGGATGTTACTAATAAAAACCAACAGTGAAAATTACTCAACATTGCAAATTCACAAATATTGGTGGGATAATCCCATTAAAATGCACTCTTTATATCCTAACACATTCATTGGAATTCATTGGTAAATAAAACATATGTGATGAAGCAAGTCTACAGGAATCTCAGCTCTACCTTTCACCGTATTTTAGGTTTCCCATAATGACATTTTGGCAAGTGAACTTGATTTTTGTCTCCATAATTAATGCACTTTGGGATGATTAAAGACATACCAAAATCTCTGGTGGAGCAGTCAGACTTTCTCTGTTTAACTGCCTGGCTCCAGAACAGATTGAGGAGAACTCCCAGCCCCAGGGCTGCTGTGTTCTGCTGGAGACTCACAGCACAGGTCTTAACTACCATGGCTTGCATTCACTTCTAGAGTTTGCTTTGATGGCCATTTTGATTACATCCAGTATTGAGCCTATATGACTGCTTTTATTCCCCACCTCAGCAAAGCTTGCCAATCATAGCAAAAGAAATGTCTGACTGTTCAGAAAGGCCTGGAAGTCTTCCTGGAGGCTGTAGGTGCATCAAAGACAAACATTCCCGCGAGGAGTCCTGCGTTTGCTCCCATCAGGAGTGTCCTGTTGCAGCAGGACAAGAGAGAGGAACTGCAGGAAAGGGCTGTCACTTTGGGAGGCCAACAGCAGGGAAGTTCTGGTGAGCAGACCAGCACTTGACATTAACTGCACAGAACTAGGTGAACAGCAGCAAGCAAGCAGTGCACTGAGAGGAGGATGCAGTGACACTTCATAAATCTCTGAGTCACAAATAGTCCAGCACACACTCTAGGCTGATGCTCAGCCCAGCTTGCTGTACTCAGCCATTTTCCTTTCTCTTCAGCAGTGACTCGGTAGGGCTGCACGCTGCAAACAAACGGTTAAGGTAATAAAATACCTTGGACTAAGCTTATGCTGCAAAGGAACTGCTGATACTTAGTGTCTGAGTGTGTTGAGAGAACAGAAAATTGGTGGGATGATGGGTTGGAGGAAGACACAGGATGCCTGTTGGGTATATTGTTTCCTATTCAAGTTCTCAGCTGGATGCCATATCAGGAATGTACTTTTTAATTTGGCCAAGAGAGTCAGTCTTTTTTTCTTCTGCAAGTGGTTGTTGGCATATGAACCTGAAATAGAAAGAAATAAAATGGAAGAAGCCAAGAACTTCATGTAAGATTTAAAAAACAGTGTTGGAGACACGTACGGCATTATACAGTTATGATACTCTTGTAGCACTGTTATAATGCAACAGAGAGAAATAATTGGCCCACACAGTTACCAGCCCTGTATCTGCTGGGATTTGGTGAAATAAGTGCAGTTATCCATCAGCAACCTGATTCTGCTTCCATTGAAGTCATGTGGAATTTTACCAGTGGCTTTAGTATGTGGAAGAACAGGATCTGGGAGGCTATAGATGAGGAAAAGCCAGCACTTGAAAAGTTTTCTCATATGTTATTGGCTAAGTGCCACTATCTAAAGGGCAGTGTGTGGCCCAGAGAGGAGAAACTTCAAAGAAAAGAGATAGAAAGTGGATTGAAATAATTTTTGGGGAAGAGGGCTTGTATAAGAGGAAAGACGAGGCTTTTTAGAGACAAGGTATGTCTGATCTTTGTATTGACTACTGACAGTGGAAGGGCCCACTGCGACAGAAAAAAAGGATCAGTTGCAAAATCTAGGTTTGAGTTACTAAGTGTGTTGCTTCACAGAGTTCTGGTGTCAGAGAGATGCACCAAATCACTGGGAATTGAGCCAATAGATGGTCGCAGCTGACAGTCCAAAGGAGCTGTGCCTTCAGTGAAGGTGTAGGAATAGAAGTGCCTTGGAGACAGGAAAGCACTTTTGTTTGAGGAAAAACTACTTGCAATCCCTGTAGATTGTTATATCAAGTTATATTGTCCCCCTGGTCTCTTATTACATCCTTGCAAGAGGACTGCATGTCAGCACTGGGTAGGAAGTGATGCTGTAACTGTCCTGGGGAAGGGGTGCAGTCAGGAGGGGGGTATGCAAGAACAGCTGTCACTTAAGATAGGAAAAAATGGAACAATGAGCCTGACTATTGAACCATCTTCACAAATTCTATTGGATGACCTGCTTAGAACATTGACAATGGTGGATATCAATGTAGGATTTTTATTTTTTTTTTGACTTGCAAACAAGAATTGGCAAAAAAGATACATAGCTCAGGAATTTATCAAGAGCACATTCAATTTTTCTTGCCTGTGACTCATAAAGACATCCTGATGTCTTTATCCAGATGCCTGCTGAATATGTAGACAAAATACTGTTCCAGTAGGTCTTCACATAGCAGTCAAGACATTATAGATAAGGACAGGAGACCTGACCAAGTCTGGTCTTTGCAGCACTGCTGTAACCAGCAAGAAAAATTCTCTAAATGAATTTCAGATCCCCTAGGAGAAATAATGAATAGACTGCATTAATGCTATTGCCTTTTTCCTTGGATAAAAACGGGCAATTAAGTACAAGTACAGGCACCAACATTCTTGAACCTGCCCAATGGCATCATGATGGGCAGGACAAAGAGCCCAGGGAGAGGCTGACTCGGGGTGCCAGTGTCAGGCCTGTTGTGTTTGCAGCCTCTGTTGGGAACCTGAGAAAAGTGGATGCCAGTCAACATGCTTCAGTTTGAGGTGGATCTGAACCTGCTGCTTTAAAAGTCAATCCTCTTTAAAAAAAACACTAAACCAAGTGCACCACTTCAGCCACACGGGGCTGGAGGCTTCCAACATCTTCAAACATGCAGTGGAGTGCACAGGCCAATGTCTTAGCTGAATCCTTTACAGTTTCTACCAGGTCTCAGATGGCAAGACCAAGATCAGGAGCCTAAACACTCTGTTTTTCTGGTATTGCCCTTTGCTTATGTGTGACTGACTTCACATGATGCGTGCTCACTGCCAGGGGCTGAAGAGAAGACAATCAAGAGACAGAACAGGCACTGGTGCTGTGTTACCCTTCCCAGACTGAACTCCCTGGAGACAGGAACATACATCACCACTTGCCCCAGAAGAGGTCAAGCACAGCATACAAACACACCACACTCTACATAAATGCTGTATAAGGCCACAGAGCTATGTGCTAACAGCAGAAGCTTTGAACTCACCCCTTCATATCCATTTCCAGCACTCACAGAGGGGTACAGTGCAGATTTCTCTACCAGATGAGCCAAATTAAGTGATAATCTAACATCTCTCAGTTACTTCATACCTCTAATTAAACAGGCAGATCATCAAAGTCCTCTCTGTATCATCCCATTAGATATATCTGCCAAGAAGCTTGGCTAATATAGTCATCAGTTTTATAATGGAAATTCAGGGTTTTTGTATGGTAAAAGAGCTTGCATTTTCTTCTTACCAAAGTTTGAATATTTGCAATGTAAAGGTACACATTTCATCTACAAGCTTTGGATCAGCTGGTAGTGGGTAGATCAGCTTGAGAAAAAAAATTGGAAGGAAGGGGGATTTCTGTTCCACTGCTGTCTCCTTTGGGATCCTTCCAGCAAACACACATTTAATCACTTCTATAAACCAACTGTCTCAGAAGAAATATCAACACCAATTGCATTTCAGCCTCTTTTACAACCTGATAATTGCACATGGTTTCTTAGGGTCTTATGAAGCTCTATTTCAAATGGTAGTCACAGTTTTATATTGCTTAATGGGTTTTCCCATTTGCCCTAGTTAAATCTCATCTTAGTGCTGGGTGTGAAGTGTGAATGTGAGGATCACTGGGAGCTGCTTTCCTGCTGGTGGTGTCTGCTGCACAGCCACATCTGAGGAACCGTGCGTGGCTGGTGTGCAAAGTGATTCATGCCTCTCTGCACATGCAGTGTCACACACAACTCACAGTGGATTACAAAAAGTGTTCAGGATGTCATTTCAAAAAAAATATTACAATTGAAAAAAAATAACTAGACCCAACCAGATTAGTAAAATAAGATTTTTTTAAATAAAAACTTTCATATTATTTTAAATCAAAGTGACAACATATTTGGAAATATAATGCAATTATTAAAAAGGGTTTTTTTGCAAAGCTAACAATGCTTCAGGTGTTGAATGGGGTTTTTGTTCAGTTTATTTGCTTTGTGTTTCCTGCAAACCGTAAAAAATGTCTTTCTTGCAATCGTGTTTCATATTTGCTAAAATCAATATTCTCCCAAAACTCTTTCAAGAAGAGTGGCAAGTGACAGCAGACTATCTTGGAAAGGGTAGCTTGTTATGCTAGAAATTACTTAATTTGGGTAAGATCTAATGGTTTGCAAAACTAGATATAAATTACATTTGATCTGATTTGGTTTGTACTTTTAAGAACAGTGAAACAGTCCGTGTTAGAAAGGCATGGTTCCATTTTAAAAGTACAATATGAGCATTCTGGTATCTCAATGGGAATGTGAACTGTTGATTTTGTGTGGGGTCAGGAGCCTTCCTGCAAATCCCCCTGGTGAGGGTGGCTGGCTCTTGTGACCTGCCACGTTCTGTTCACTCGGAGCAATTGCTTTCAGCACTGTTTATTTACATATAGGGTCTGTACTTGCCTGTTTGTGGGGAGGCTTATATTGTATATAAATGTGTTCGCCTTGATTTTGATTTTGTATTGTTCATCCAGCTAGGAATCTGACACAGACAGCCTCGTTAGGCACAAGGGACTGTAAATGTCACTGTTGTAAAATACAAACTTCCCTTTCCTTTTTTGAACTAAGGCGACAGCGTTACAGATTTTAGGGGGAGAAGGGAGTTTGAGTTTCATTCTTTACCACAAGCCTCACTCATGTTATCTATCACGAGCCATATCTCGTGCCCTGCATCACTGAGCAGGTCAGTACTGTGTGTTCTCAGGGCCCTCTCCAGCTAGCTGCAGCTGACTAGCATCTGATGCTGGACAGGTGCTGCTCTGCTAACTCTTACAAGACACTCCTCTGAAGGACTTAACCTGGGGCAAGCAATCTCTTACTCTCTTCTGGTGAGCCTGACTACTTTTTCTATACCTGCTTAGGAGTAGTGAGAGAAACCTTAGTGCCTTGGCTAAAATGGTTCTCCCTTGAGCTAACCACTGATAATAATGTGCACAGGTAGGGTTGCGAGATTCCTTGTTTTCTGGAGAGGTCAGTGAGGTTGTGCCACTCCAGGGCAGCCAGGTGGCATGCAGATGCAGCCTCCTTTCTGTTGTTTCTGACTCCTGTGAGTGCAGTAGCAGAGGAAATCACGTTTGTGAGATGCCTCCCTCGCCGTGTCCCGTGGACAAGGGCTGTTGCAGCGTGGGAATGCAGAGCAGCTCTCCAGTGGGTTAATTCTGCAGTGCTAGTTATTTCCCTCCACGCTCCACTGCTTAGCCTACATGCTGGCTGCAAGCACAGAGGCTGTGTTAGACAGAAAATAGACTTTCTATGAAATATTCCTGTAACACAGGGGTTTCTTAAAGCATAGCACTGTTCTCCGTGTCTCCCAGGACGCTCAGTGGCCTTTTATGTCAGTAAATCCCATCAGCTTTTCCTCTTCAGTTGCTGTGTAACAGAGAGATTCTGTGGGCTGGTCCCTTTTGGATGGTCCTTTACCTGTACTCAGGTTGAGGTTTCCCCTGGTACATGTTCAGGGCTCATACTTCTGTCTGCTCTCAATATTTTTCTCTCCTTTTGTGCACAAACTCTGACAGATAGTGGATTTTGTTGCAAATGCATTCCACTTAATACCTAATGCATTTCTCAGTGGTTTGCCTAGGAAGTTTTTTAGTCGTCTGTGTCATCTCATAGAATTTGAGTTTGCATGTTCATCTGTTAAGATGGAAATAATATTTGAGCTGCAGTGTCCTACTTGTATGGCAAAAAAAAATAAGCGCTTCTGAGCAGACTAAGGCAGCTGGTCATCACCAGTTTGTGGATTTTTGCATTAGACAAAATTCCCACTCATGCAGATTACTGCCAGCAATTAAAAACGGACTGACTCCTTGAATTCATTTGCTTTTTAAAGTAATGATTAACCTGGGATTTCTGAGGTTTTCATCAGACTTTTCTTTATTTTTTCATTACTAATATTATTATTTCTAAGTCTGGACAGTCTTTTTCTTATTTGCATATAAATGGTGCTTAGAAAGGCCGTACCGTCCACAAAATAATGCATACTGCATTTCTGTGATCCTTGTTATGTAAAGTCATTATACTATTTTGTTTATATAGTCTTTTATTACATGCACAGCTGTTAAATGCCCCCATTTTAAAATCAAGGTTTCCTGAGAGGTCCCTTTATAAGGCTCTATTTTCATTTGAATTAACCTTGCCAAATTTGAACTGTTTGTACTGATATTTTCCATGTCTGTCTTAGACTGAATTTTTTGTTTTAATGTTTCAGATTAAATGGTACAGATGTTTCCAAGAACAAGATTAGGGAAAACTGCATTGTTTTTCTCCATTGTTGATTTTTTTCATAAGTCCATCAGGAATCTCTAGAGTCTTTCATTCTCTGGAGCAAAGATTTGAAGCATTAGGATAAGAGGAAAACCATGAGAAGGAGATGCAAGAAAAAATGAGATGGAACCAAGCCCTAAGGGATCACACAGGCTATCTAAACAATGTTCTCCTCCTGAGTGTTGTTTTGAACCCTCGAGTCACACCCTAAGTGTTTCTTTTCCTTTGTTCTCAACAATTAGTTTTGAGATGGTTTGGAAAAAAATGATTACCCTCTTTGGGCAGGCTGTTGTCACTTGGGCATTCTGCATTCTGGCATTTCTGCATTCAGAAAACTTAATGCTTTTGATAACTAATATAATTTTAATTTATATTTTTTATCCTTTTCTGTGGGTATGCATGTTGTTTATATCATGAGGATATTCCGAAGGCAATTAATGTAATTCAGAATTCAGGAAATGCACTTGCATAAAGGGCTCATATTTTAGTGCAACGGCTGAAGCAACATAGGAAGAATAGTCAGGCAGGAGGTGACAGGGCAATACAGAGCTAAACAAAGGTGGAATATAAAATAGTTGTTACCTTTTTTCTTAATATAAAGCTATAAACTTTCTTTAAGGAAAATGGAAGACTGAAAATAGGACTCATAAGGAGACAACTAAAAATATAAGGAGACAACTACTTACTAAAGTAAGAGTTTGTAAAGTTGGGTGTAAGTAAAACTTCCCAATTCCTGCATCCATCAGTGATTTAAAAAAAAAAAAAAGGTTTATTTTTGTAACCTTTGGCTTATGCTGACTTATGGTAAGATAACAAACCTCAGCGTGTATTCTTTTCCTAGGGGACATTTTCTCACATTGGATTTTCAGTCTTTACAGAACATAAAAAGGATCATATTCCTTTTAAGGCAGAGACTTTTTACCTTTCAACATATCACATTTTCTAGCTAAAAGAATGCCATTGTGCCTACAGAGTTCAATGTGGTTTTCAGCTCTGAGTGACACACATCATTCAGTATTGCATCCTTCAATAACTAATCTGCTTTCAAAATAACTGTCAAAGTGTTAGCCAGAAAAAAAGGAAAAATAAAAAAAGATGCTACATATGGGGGAAAAATCCTGTTCTGTAGTTCATTTTTTAGAACAATAATGTGATGGAAAATAGATTTGTCGAAGATGGTTTCACAGGTATAAGCAGATCAATCATACAATAATACAAAGACAGCTCAGGGCTCCTTTTTTAAAAATTTTTATTCTTTGGGTTTTTTTTGAGGCCAGGAACCTTATTGTTCTACACCTCTGCTAGCACTCTCTTCACCCTTGGCTCACATTGTTCCACATGGCTGCAGGGAGAAAAGTGGTGCTGAGAAAACATTTCCCCTTCATGTAGTCCAGCATAGTTCACAAATCTCTGCTACCACAAAGCGCAGCCAAAGATCAGCAGAACTTGTATTTCCTGTAAGGAAGATCTGTGAGTCTAGAAGAGGTTCAGGAACACATGGGGGCCACTAAACACAGTTTACTGTCAGGCAGAGCCAACAGCACCACGCTGCTGCCCAGAGCAGCTGTGTCCCCTAGTGCCAGCAGGGCACAAAGATCAAAGGTGCCCAGCCTAAGAATAGACCCTTCCCATGCAGTGAAAAGGACAAGCCTGAAAAGCCCAAAAGAAGGAAAAATAAGAGTCTGGGAGGAAATCTTCTTGGGAAAGATGAGGCAGAAGGCAGGAAAGGGAAGAGGTATGGCAG
>VYZU01027734.1:0-18986 GCA_013401355.1 Ceyx cyanopectus
TTGTTTGGTTGTGCTCACATTATTAGTGTTATTTTCCATTGAAGCAACTTGTCCATTTTATGAGTGTTGGTTTACTTAAAGTGAATAATACAATCCATAAATCTGCTTAAAAAAGGACACGTAAACTTCAATACGTGGCAGTACAATGAAAGCTAGAAGTGAGTGAGTGACTGAGGGCATTGCTCTCGCCTCCTCCACATTGTGGAGAACCTGTTCTTTGCTCAGGATACCTTTCATTTCTGCTTTTTGAGCTTTAAGACTGACCTTGAGTCATGTATTTCCAAGCTTTCTTCTGTCAATGTGAGGATTAGGAGCAGGATATATGTATAAAAATAAATTTTAAAATTACAAGGGAGTGGAAGCATTCATAAAAGATCTGTCTCAGTGACCTGAGGCTTTTAAGAAAATCTACAGACACCATGAGACTCATGATAAAATCTTGATAGTTGACAAGACTGTGTTTTGTCTCTTTACATGTGAGAGCACTAAGAGTCTTTTCAGATTACATATGAGGAGGAGAAAATCCCGAATGGATCATGTCTAATGTAGTTATTTTTACTCTGAACTTTATATGAGTTCTGGTTCTGGAAGACCCTGTACTTGTGCAGAATCCCACTAGTGGTTTCACCCTGAAAGTCTAGATGTGTGTACAGCATTCTGCCCGTAGGCAGGTGGTTGTGTGTACATCCACCTGCCTTCTGCACTGATAGCCTGTAGACAGCCCACAGGCAGCATGCATATGGTTTGTCTGGGAGTGCCTCATGACATATTCAGTTGCCTTGGGGCACAGAGGTCTGTTGGGGTGCACAGAACACCACATGCTCTGTAAAGCACTCTTCAGTTGCACTTGAGCTTGCATTCACAGGTACCTGTCTCTGAGGGACAGTGGGTCTGATATTAAAAGCAGCTTCAGAAGATTGCATAAGATCTATCTGAGCACAGAAAGTTGCTTACAGGAGGTCAGTGCAGAATCTAAAATTAATTAAAACTGTCAAAACACTGTCAGATTAGGATACAAAATAAAATCTTCTCTGGCAAAGAACTGCAAAAATTGTACAGTGTGCAGTGATATGTAGTTCTCTTAGTACTTTTCAGTTTAATAGTATTGAAAGACAATTTATTTACTGTGAATATCTATATAAGCATGTATATATAGTTCTGAGATTTGGATTGGAATGCTTTAAAGTCATTGGTCTATGTCTGCATAATTTTTTGTTAAGAAAGGAAAAAAGGTAGGGCGTTTACCAGGTTTCTGATGTAAAGGGTTTTTTTTGGAAAGAACAATCATTTGACTGCAGACAAGCATGATCTAGAGATACAGAAAGTTGAGAATGGATCTTACTGGAGTAAGACCAGCACAGGGCCACCTGGATTTTTTGGGGACTCTGGAGCATCTTTTATATAAGGAGAAAAAGAGAACTGAGACTCATCAGTCTGGATAAGGCTCAAGGAGTTCTTATCAAAGTGAATAAATAGCTGATGGGAGGGAAATTACATGAGGAAGCCAGATTCTTCTCCTTGGTACCAAGTCAATGGATACAAAACACATGAAATTCTATCTGAAAACAAAGCACTTTCTTACTGTGAGGTTGGTCAAACAGTGGAAAAAGTTGCCTAGAGAGGTTGTGGAGTGTCCTTCTGTGGACAAAAAAACCCAACTGCAAAAGAAACCCAACTCCATGATGTCTTGAATAACTTAATCTAGTTGACCTTGCTTGAGTTACAGTGTTTACTAGATTATTTCAAGAGGCCCTTTCCAACCTGAAGCATTCTGTGATTTTGTAAGCTTTTCATCCATGCCCTAGATGAAATTTTCGAAGTCTGCCAGCTATTAAAATGTTATGTGACTAAGGTACCTAACCTCATCCTTCCCCCCCAAAATGCCCCAGACTTTAAATTATTTTGCTAGTAGTAAGAAGAAATAAATGTAGTATTTGCATGTTGTTTGCATAGCTCCTTGTTAATGACCTGCAGTAGTTTCTATCAATGACTGATAATCTGTACTTTAAACAGGTAAGCTTGCCAGACTTACACCCTGCTACTACACTGAAGGAAGGAGGAAAGGTTCTGAAGAATCTTATTCAGAACATGGTTATATAGGGGATAGAAATAATTCAGCTTCGTTGTTTTACTCCTGACACATGCTAATTGCTTTAGGGGAAAGGTTATATCAGGAAACAGAGTGATAAACATGAGTAGAAAAATGTAAACAGGACCTTGAGTGGACAATATCACCACTTTACCTTTTGAAATGCTTTGCGAACCTTTTTATCAGCATGAATAATATATTGCAGTGGTGAATTTCTCCAAGGCCTATTCAGATTAGAAGCAACATTCTGGTGAGAGCAGATGCTCTGCTCATGCTCATAAACACATTGAGAAATTGTCCATCAGATGGCACGGTAACAAACAACTTCCACAAACAATCCAAAATATATCTACACATGGAAACTGAGGAAAGGAGAACGGGCCACATACTGATGGGTGAAAGGGTTGAATAATAAATGTAATGACAAGAGAAAAAAATCATGTGGAAGGGAAAAAAAATCAAGAATATTAAGCTTACTGGAAGGCAGATATTTTCACACCAGAAAGTAGCATCAAACACAAAGAGGCAAAGGAGTATGTGCCATTAATGACAGAGGGTCTGAGAGATACAAATGCCTCTTGAGACCTAAAACAACCCTCCATTGCCTGTGGTCTGCATCACTGTGTTTGGAAATAATCTGGAGGTAAGTTAGAAATATAGACATATTCTCTAAGATTTATTTAGTTGTATCAACATAAGAAGATAACATTAAGTCTTGAATAACAACTCTACCTTTTGTGTATGGTAAATAACATATTCAGCTGTTGAAATGTTATTTGTGTGAGGACTTAGTTCCAGACTAAGTATACAGTGGCAGAGAAGTCCAGAACTAACATCAACTAAAGTTTATAGGATTCTTCTTGTTGACAGCAATAAATTTTGAGATGAACAGAACACGCCACTGAGTATGTTTTATGGATGGAGCATAATTGTAAGTGGAGGAAGTCAGGACTGAGAGTGGTTGAGATGTAAAACATCATAAAGGACATCTTAATTCAGGTATTTATGTTGTCCTAAGTGAAAATAAAAGTCATTGGAAAAACAATCTCTAAAGAAATTGGGTGGGTTTATTTCTGATGAGAAAAATGTAATTATTGTAGTATATACCAAAGTGAGCTACAAAATAACAAATGAAATAAAAACTTGAGTGAACAGCATGCACAACATTCTGCAGGACAAATTATGTCTCAATATAGATTAAATCAATTTCATGCACAGTTAGTGTCGTCACAGATGGCCTGCTCCAAGTCACAGNTTTTTTGTTAAGAAAGGAAAAAAGGTAGGGCGTTTACCAGGTTTCTGATGTAAAGGGTTTTTTTTGGAAAGAACAATCATTTGACTGCAGACAAGCATGATCTAGAGCTACAGAAAGTTGAGAATGGATCTTACTGGAGTAAGACCAGCACAGGGCCACCTGGATTTTTTGGGGACTCTGGAGCATCTTTTATATAAGGAGAAAAAGAGAACTGAGACTCATCAGTCTGGATAAGGCTCAAGGAGTTCTTATCAAAGTGAATAAATAGCTGATGGGAGGGAAATTACATGAGGAAGCCAGATTCTTCTCCTTGGTACCAAGTCAATGGATACAAAACACATGAAATTCTATCTGAAAACAAAGCACTTTCTTACTGTGAGGTTGGTCAAACAGTGGAAAAAGTTGCCTAGAGAGGTTGTGGAGTGTCCTTCTGTGGACAAAAAAACCCAACTGCAAAAGAAACCCAACTCCATGATGTCTTGAATAACTTAATCTAGTTGACCTTGCTTGAGTTACAGTGTTTACTAGATTATTTCAAGAGGCCCTTTCCAACCTGAAGCATTCTGTGATTTTGTAAGCTTTTCATCCATGCCCTAGATGAAATTTTTGAAGTCTGCCAGCTATTAAAATGTTATGTGACTAAGGTACCTAACCTCATCCTTCCCCCCCAAAATGCCCCAGACTTTAAATTATTTTGCTAGTAGTAAGAAGAAATAAATGTAGTATTTGCATGTTGTTTGCATAGCTCCGTGTTAATGACCTGCAGTAGTTTCTATCAATGACTGATAATCTGTACTTTAAACAGGTAAGCTTGCCAGACTTACACCCTGCTACTACACTGAAGGAAGGAGGAAAGGTTCTGAAGAATCTTATTCAGAACATGGTTATATAGGGGATAGAAATAATTCAGCTTCGTTGTTTTACTCCTGACACATGCTAATTGCTTTAGGGGAAAGGTTATATCAGGAAACAGAGCGATAAACATGAGTAGAAAAATGTAAACAGGACCTTGAGCGGACAATATCACCACTTTACCTTTTGAAATGCTTTGCGAACCTTTTTATCAGCATGAATAATATATTGCAGTGGTGAATTTCTCCAAGGCCTATTCAGATTTGAAGCAACATTCTGGTGAGAGCAGATGCTCTGCTCATGCTCATAAACACATTGAGAAATTGTCCATCAGATGGCACGGTAACAAACAACTTCCACAAACAATCCAAAATATATCTACACATGGAAACTGAGGAAAGGAGAACGGGCCACATACTGATGGGTGAAAGGGTTGAATAATAAATGTAATGACAAGAGAAAAAAATCATGTGGAAGGGAAAAAAAATCAAGAATATTAAGCTTACTGGAAGGCAGATATTTTCACACCAGAAAGTAGCATCAAACACAAAGAGGCAAAGGAGTATGTGCCATTAATGACAGAGGGTCTGAGAGATACAAATGCCTCTTGAGACCTAAAACAACCCTCCATTGCCTGTGGTCTGCATCACTGTGTTTGGAAATAATCTGGAGGTAAGTTAGAAATATAGACATATTCTCTAAGATTTATTTAGTTGTATCAACATAAGAAGATAACATTAAGTCTTGAATAACAACTCTACCTTTTGTGTATGGTAAATAACATATTCAGCTGTTGAAATGTTATTTGTGTGAGGACTTAGTTCCAGACTAAGTATACAGTGGCAGAGAAGTCCAGAACTAACATCAACTAAAGTTTATAGGATTCTTCTTGTTGACAGCAATAAATTTTGAGATGAACAGAACACGCCACTGAGTATGTTTTATGGATGGAGCATAATTGTAAGTGGAGGAAGTCAGGACTGAGAGTGGTTGAGATGTAAAACATCATAAAGGACATCTTAATTCAGGTATTTATGTTGTCCTAAGTGAAAATAAAAGTCATTGGAAAAACAATCTCTAAAGAAATTGGGTGGGTTTATTTCTGATGAGAAAAATGTAATTATTGTAGTATATACCAAAGTGAGCTACAAAATAACAAATGAAATAAAAACTTGAGTGAACAGCATGCACAACATTCTGCAGGACAAATTATGTCTCAATATAGATTAAATCAATTTCATGCACAGTTAGTGTCGTCACAGATGGCCTGCTCCAAGTCACAGCCTAGGTGAGTTGAGTTGTTCACCTAAAGTGGTCCTTTACAGTAGAAATTAATTACTGTAGAAAAAATGAATACATTAGGCAGAAAAGGGGGGAAAAAAGTCAAGACAATTTGGGAAGGACATTTGTACCTTGCAAACTGCTGATTAGCTGCCTGTAGATAGGCAGATCACTAGTCGTTTCTGAACTATGACACTGTTTGCAAAGGTTGCTGGTATATCAAGCCTGTGTTCTGAAAGGACTGGTGACTATATTCAGCAAACCTCTAAGGTAAGTTGTTTAAAATTATTTTAATTTCTACCATAGAATATAAATTTATTCGCATATATAGCAGAGTTTAAAAATATTATATAACTGAAGCATAGAGCTTCAAGCCACCCTGAAGCACAAATCAATACAATTTGTTATATAGCATCATAATTTTACCAGGAAGGAATTAATTCTCTAATGATTACATGCAGAACTGGGTTTGAATCTGGTTTATGTCAGGAGTTAAATGATTTTTGTTGACATCACTTGATTTCCTAATGCATACTTATCTGTAGCCCCTCTCCAATTGCAGAATTGGATATGACTGGCGGCCTAACTACTGTAGAGAGTCTCAGCAATGACATAGCATAAGTATCATAGTATGCCAGACCTGAAACAGTGTTGGCAGAGGGTAAATTTAAAAATAACTACTAAGCTAGTAGCTGTATGCTGGAAAAATCATAGTAAACTTACTGTCATCTTTCTAAAGTGCTAACAACTATGGCACATACAGACTCATGAAAGATTCTCTTTGATTTCAGATTCTTAATCTTCTCTTTAACAGACCAGTACTGCAGCAGTTCACCCACCCAGAAAGAATTTTGTATCCCCAGGTGTGTACATAAAAGACTTCCTTTTCCTTGATTGTCTGACTGCACTTTCCTGAGCACTCAAATCTAGCAAAAATGGGTTATTTAAGGTAAACAAAACACTTGGCTGAAAATATAAACTGGAATCTTTCTTTTTTCTCAATTCATTCCTCAGNTTACTCCTGACACATGCTAATTGCTTTAGGGGAAAGGTTATATCAGGAAACAGAGCGATAAACATGAGTAGAAAAATGTAAACAGGACCTTGAGCGGACAATATCACCACTTTACCTTTTGAAATGCTTTGCGAACCTTTTTATCAGCATGAATAATATATTGCAGTGGTGAATTTCTCCAAGGCCTATTCAGATTAGAAGCAACATTCTGGTGAGAGCAGATGCTCTGCTCATGCTCATAAACACATTGAGAAATTGTCCATCAGATGGCACGGTAACAAACAACTTCCACAAACAATCCAAAATATATCTACACATGGAAACTGAGGAAAGGAGAACGGGCCACATACTGATGGGTGAAAGGGTTGAATAATAAATGTAATGACAAGAGAAAAAAATCATGTGGAAGGGAAAAAAAATCAAGAATATTAAGCTTACTGGAAGGCAGATATTTTCACACCAGAAAGTAGCATCAAACACAAAGAGGCAAAGGAGTATGTGCCATTAATGACAGAGGGTCTGAGAGATACAAATGCCTCTTGAGACCTAAAACAACCCTCCATTGCCTGTGGTCTGCATCACTGTGTTTGGAAATAATCTGGAGGTAAGTTAGAAATATAGACATATTCTCTAAGATTTATTTAGTTGTATCAACATAAGAAGATAACATTAAGTCTTGAATAACAACTCTACCTTTTGTGTATGGTAAATAACATATTCAGCTGTTGAAATGTTATTTGTGTGAGGACTTAGTTCCAGACTAAGTATACAGTGGCAGAGAAGTCCAGAACTAACATCAACTAAAGTTTATAGGATTCTTCTTGTTGACAGCAATAAATTTTGAGATGAACAGAACACGCCACTGAGTATGTTTTATGGATGGAGCATAATTGTAAGTGGAGGAAGTCAGGACTGAGAGTGGTTGAGATGTAAAACATCATAAAGGACATCTTAATTCAGGTATTTATGTTGTCCTAAGTGAAAATAAAAGTCATTGGAAAAACAATCTCTAAAGAAATTGGGTGGGTTTATTTCTGATGAGAAAAATGTAATTATTGTAGTATATACCAAAGTGAGCTACAAAATAACAAATGAAATAAAAACTTGAGTGAACAGCATGCACAACATTCTGCAGGACAAATTATGTCTCAATATAGATTAAATCAATTTCATGCACAGTTAGTGTCGTCACAGATGGCCTGCTCCAAGTCACAGCCTAGGTGAGTTGAGTTGTTCACCTAAAGTGGTCCTTTACAGTAGAAATTAATTACTGTAGAAAAAATGAATACATTAGGCAGAAAAGGGGGGAAAAAAGTCAAGACAATTTGGGAAGGACATTTGTACCTTGCAAACTGCTGATTAGCTGCCTGTAGATAGGCAGATCACTAGTCGTTTCTGAACTATGACACTGTTTGCAAAGGTTGCTGGTATATCAAGCCTGTGTTCTGAAAGGACTGGTGACTATATTCAGCAAACCTCTAAGGTAAGTTGTTTAAAATTATTTTAATTTCTACCATAGAATATAAATTTATTCGCATATATAGCAGAGTTTAAAAATATTATATAACTGAAGCATAGAGCTTCAAGCCACCCTGAAGCACAAATCAATACAATTTGTTATATAGCATCATAATTTTACCAGGAAGGAATTAATTCTCTAATGATTACATGCAGAACTGGGTTTGAATCTGGTTTATGTCAGGAGTTAAATGATTTTTGTTGACATCACTTGATTTCCTAATGCATACTTATCTGTAGCCCCTCTCCAATTGCAGAATTGGATATGACTGGCGGCCTAACTACTGTAGAGAGTCTCAGCAATGACATAGCATAAGTATCATAGTATGCCAGACCTGAAACAGTGTTGGCAGAGGGTAAATTTAAAAATAACTACTAAGCTAGTAGCTGTATGCTGGAAAAATCATAGTAAACTTACTGTCATCTTTCTAAAGTGCTAACAACTATGGCACATACAGACTCATGAAAGATTCTCTTTGATTTCAGATTCTTAATCTTCTCTTTAACAGACCAGTACTGCAGCAGTTCACCCACCCAGAAAGAATTTTGTATCCCCAGGTGTGTACATAAAAGACTTCCTTTTCCTTGATTGTCTGACTGCACTTTCCTGAGCACTCAAATCTAGCAAAAATGGGTTATTTAAGGTAAACAAAACACTTGGCTGAAAATATAAACTGGAATCTTTCTTTTTTCTCAATTCATTCCTCAGGAAGGCAAGTGCCTCAGTGTGTTTCTTTTCTCACTGGTGCCCTAGGTTACTTATTGTATTTTATGGTTAGAAGCTATTGAGGCAGCCACCAGGACCAGCCATCATTTGACAGTACCCCAGGGCCTGCTCATGCTGGAGCACAATACTGAAGCAACACTTGTTGCTTTGCTGAATTATTTTCTTCTGTCCTTAGACAAGAGTCAATCTCATCCATACTTCCTTAGACTGACTCTCTGTTGTGTTTAACACTATTGACTACTATTACATTGATCTTCCCTCCGCTGAGCTTCCTTCCTCATCAAAATGTGGCTAGCCATATTGTACTGTGAACCTGGTCTTGCCCAAAGATAATGGGAAATTCTGTTCAGTATGGTTTAAGTCTTGGCTTTTGTTCAGATCTGGACCCATGTGAGAAGGGGAGCTCTCCTCCAGACACTCCTTCCAGGGCAGAGCCTCTCTGGGAGTGATCTGGTGAGGTCTAGAGGGCTGTGGGGAGGGGCAGTGCCCTCCTTTTTGAACAAACTCATCCCATAGCCTCAAGGGGACCCATGCTGGGCTGAGTACAGTAACTGGGGTCAGCCACAGCCTGAACATCCCCAGGTGTTGCCACAGGTCCTGGGTCCAGCTTCTAGGATGAGGTAGGGTTGAGGTGGTGCTTGGATCTGTGAGGCCCAGGCCAGACTAGGGACAACGGTGGGGGCTTCTCATGCCCAGAGCAAGGAGATGAGTCTCAGCTTCTCACAGCTCTTTCCATAAACGTCTTCTTCCAGCTATCACCATGGAGTTTCCCTGCTGAGGCCAGGATGGCTCTGCTTCAGTGGCCGGTTCCTTTCCAGGGGCAGCTAGAAGGGTGCACCAGCACTGGGCCCACCCAGACCTCCAGATGACACTCAGAATACATTAGGGCTGGGTCCTGACATTTTAATGGTTTAGCTCCCATCCAGGCACCTACTTACCTTAGCTTTAAAAGCATGTTTGCTGATTAGGGAATCAGTATGCATACACAGACATATTCTAATGCAATAAATAATATTCTGTGCAATAAATAATACCTCCTGTTTTTCAAAATTGGTTATAGCTTAAGGAAGACATTAGTCTTTTGATCCTCCTGAATTTCTGTACCCTTCTGAACATTTTTTGGTGCCTGTTGCTCGTAGGTTGAATATTCTCTTCTGCAAACTTCCATTGCCATGAAAAGGACTTTTATGTAGTAATATAAGGATTCGTTCTTTTTCTTTTATTATATGTGAACATTGGTTTCTCTCTTTAGAGTTTATTTGCAAATGTTAGTGACTTTTTATGAGGGTTAATAAGCTTCTGTAGATTGTGGGGCTGGCTGTATTTTTCCTAGTGGGAATTGCTGTTTTTACTTCACAGTAAATATTAGGCTTTTTTAAAAAAAAACATGAAATGAAATTGGCAGTTGGGTACTACTGGACTTCAAAGACAGTTTAAGTGAATTCTGGAAGAAATTAACTTTTTAAATTACGATCATCAAGAGCCTTTTATATTTGCCTTTGTGAGGCTGGGTTTACTTTTTAATATAAGTCATTATTACAGCCAAAGTTAATATAAATTAAAAACTCAAACCAATGTAGTTAATGTAATTTATGTAAATGTCATGAACAGAAAACCATGGTAAACAATAGATATGCAGTATCATTTTCTATCCTACCTTCTAGGTGAATAAATAATAATAGGAATAACAACTGCAATCCAATCTATGCTAATCATAGAATAATGATATAAAAATTATAACATCCTGTTTTCCTGATATAACAAATTCTGCATTTTCACCTTTTAGTTCCTTTTCCCCTGTTCAAAAGTTGTTTCAGTCAAGGAAAGGAATGACAGCAGAAAGGACTCAGTATACCTTCTGCATCTTCAATCCTACATTGGTGTAACCTTCCCAGACTACGGCTGCTGTCTTACTAATACTTCAATTTCTATAACTCATCAAATTTTTATCTGATAGTAGCAGTAGTGAGACAGGCTGACAGTGGAAAGGAGCCAGTTTCCTCTGAAAAAAATAGAAAATCCAAAATCCAGAAAGGAAGTGTATAAACTCTCTGCCTATTTCAAAGTACACCCAAAAAAAAAAAAGTATAGGAAGACACAAAGTTATCCAGATATTTAGCTTCATTCCAAATGGGGAAAGCAAGCAACTCCATAAATTCATTATCTGTTACCAAATAAAGTTCCAGACAATGAAGAACTCAAACTTCTTGCAGTTCACATACAACAACCAATTTTCATGTCACAGATCAATTTTTTTCCCCCCATTTTTGCAAACCAGAAAAATCTGAGTAATAATGAGGTCCTAGTGTGTTTGTTCTTATTTTAAAGGGAGAGGGGATTGTTGTTCATAATTTCTTAATTTAACCAAGTACATAATAAATACTAGTAAATAATTATTTTAAATAAAGTGTTGAATATTACTGAGGAAAAGTTTTCCTTGAGTAAATATCTCAAGATAGAACAATCTAAAAATAGCATTCTAGTTATAAAATATGTTGTTATGGTAGCCTGGGAAAGAGAATGTGTAAATGTACCTCAGTTACATAATATGTAAAGATCCAGGCAGAGCCAGTCCTTTAACACTTTGCTACTTAGATGCAACATCATGGGAATAATTGCAATGGGAGATTATAATTAGTCTCTGCTTACTAAGGTCCCTTTAATTCAGCAGAACAAATACAAATCCACAGCAATTGACTTGGTGAGGTTTGCAGTGGGGAAAGAGTCCAAGGCACTGGAAATGCCANAGTAACTGGGGTCAGCCACAGCCTGAACATCCCCAGGTGTTGCCACAGGTCCTGGGTCCAGCTTCTAGGATGAGGTAGGGTTGAGGTGGTGCTTGGATCTGTGAGGCCCAGGCCAGACTAGGGACAACGGTGGGGGCTTCTCATGCCCAGAGCAAGGAGATGAGTCTCAGCTTCTCACAGCTCTTTCCATAAACGTCTTCTTCCAGCTATCACCATGGAGTTTCCCTGCTGAGGCCAGGATGGCTCTGCTTCAGTGGCCGGTTCCTTTCCAGGGGCAGCTAGAAGGGTGCACCAGCACTGGGCCCACCCAGACCTCCAGATGACACTCAGAATACATTAGGGCTGGGTCCTGACATTTTAATGGTTTAGCTCCCATCCAGGCACCTACTTACCTTAGCTTTAAAAGCATGTTTGCTGATTAGGGAATCAGTATGCATACACAGACATATTCTAATGCAATAAATAATATTCTGTGCAATAAATAATACCTCCTGTTTTTCAAAATTGGTTATAGCTTAAGGAAGACATTAGTCTTTTGATCCTCCTGAATTTCTGTACCCTTCTGAACATTTTTTGGTGCCTGTTGCTCGTAGGTTGAATATTCTCTTCTGCAAACTTCCATTGCCATGAAAAGGACTTTTATGTAGTAATATAAGGATTCGTTCTTTTTCTTTTATTATATGTGAACATTGGTTTCTCTCTTTAGAGTTTATTTGCAAATGTTAGTGACTTTTTATGAGGGTTAATAAGCTTCTGTAGATTGTGGGGCTGGCTGTATTTTTCCTAGTGGGAATTGCTGTTTTTACTTCACAGTAAATATTAGGCTTTTTTAAAAAAAAACATGAAATGAAATTGGCAGTTGGGTACTACTGGACTTCAAAGACAGTTTAAGTGAATTCTGGAAGAAATTAACTTTTTAAATTACGATCATCAAGAGCCTTTTATATTTGCCTTTGTGAGGCTGGGTTTACTTTTTAATATAAGTCATTATTACAGCCAAAGTTAATATAAATTAAAAACTCAAACCAATGTAGTTAATGTAATTTATGTAAATGTCATGAACAGAAAACCATGGTAAACAATAGATATGCAGTATCATTTTCTATCCTACCTTCTAGGTGAATAAATAATAATAGGAATAACAACTGCAATCCAATCTATGCTAATCATAGAATAATGATATAAAAATTATAACATCCTGTTTTCCTGATATAACAAATTCTGCATTTTCACCTTTTAGTTCCTTTTCCCCTGTTCAAAAGTTGTTTCAGTCAAGGAAAGGAATGACAGCAGAAAGGACTCAGTATACCTTCTGCATCTTCAATCCTACATTGGTGTAACCTTCCCAGACTACGGCTGCTGTCTTACTAATACTTCAATTTCTATAACTCATCAAATTTTTATCTGATAATAGCAGTAGTGAGACAGGCTGACAGTGGAAAGGAGCCAGTTTCCTCTGAAAAAAATAGAAAATCCAAAATCCAGAAAGGAAGTGTATAAACTCTCTGCCTATTTCAAAGTACACCCAAAAAAAAAAAAGTATAGGAAGACACAAAGTTATCCAGATATTTAGCTTCATTCCAAATGGGGAAAGCAAGCAACTCCATAAATTCATTATCTGTTACCAAATAAAGTTCCAGACAATGAAGAACTCAAACTTCTTGCAGTTCACATACAACAACCAATTTTCATGTCACAGATCAATTTTTTTCCCCCCTTGTGTTTCTCCCTTACAATTCATATGAATAATGAGGTCCTAGTGTGTTCTTTGCCAGTAATAAAATTTTTTCAAAGCAAATTTTAGAAAACGGGATTCTGCAACAAGAACATATAACACTTAAACAACTGCCACAAAAAGTTTTAAAGATTGTTGTCTCAATCTTTAAAAAGGGCAAAAAGGAGGATCCGGATAACTACAGGCCCATCAGCCTCACCTCCATCCCTGGAAAGGTAATGGAACAACTTGTCCTTGATGACATCTCTAAGCATTTGGAGGAAAGGAGGCTTATCACAAGTGGTCAACATAGATTCAGTAAGGGGAAGTCATGCTTGTCTAATCTGATAGCCTTTTATGATGATATCAATAGATGGTTAGATGAGGGAAGTGCAGTGGATGTGATATNAAGCAAGCAACTCCATAAATTCATTATCTGTTACCAAATAAAGTTCCAGACAATGAAGAACTCAAACTTCTTGCAGTTCACATACAACAACCAATTTTCATGTCACAGATCAATTTTTTTCCCCCCATTTTTGCAAACCAGAAAAATCTGAGTAATAATGAGGTCCTAGTGTGTTTGTTCTTATTTTAAAGGGAGAGGGGATTGTTGTTCATAATTTCTTAATTTAACCAAGTACATAATAAATACTAGTAAATAATTATTTTAAATAAAGTGTTGAATATTACTGAGGAAAAGTTTTCCTTGAGTAAATATCTCAAGATAGAACAATCTAAAAATAGCATTCTAGTTATAAAATATGTTGTTATGGTAGCCTGGGAAAGAGAAT
Organism: Ceyx cyanopectus; assembly: GCA_013401355.1. Lineage (NCBI taxonomy): Eukaryota > Metazoa > Chordata > Aves > Coraciiformes > Alcedinidae > Ceyx > Ceyx cyanopectus. Next base: position 13,993 of record VYZU01027734.1, read on the forward strand.
GTGTAAATGTACCTCAGTTACATAATATGTAAAGATCCAGGCAGAGCCAGTCCTTTAACACTTTGCTACTTAGATGCAACATCATGGGAATAATTGCAATGGGAGATTATAATTAGTCTCTGCTTACTAAGGTCCCTTTAATTCAGCAGAACAAATACAAATCCACAGCAATTGACTTGGTGAGGTTTGCAGTGGGGAAAGAGTCCAAGGCACTGGAAATGCCATGAGATGATGCTTTGTGCTGGGAAGACGCAACCCAGTGAAAATGCATTCCCCAGCATTCCCTGTACTACGGATCCCTTCTCCATGATACAGTTAATGTTTGATGTCCCCTCTGTAACACACTTCTCACAAGACAGGGAATATATTCCTCTTATGCCAAAGCATATGGAGACACACCTCAGTGTTTGTAGAGAAGGCAGTAAGCCTGAAGTTGGTACTTTGCATTTACACTCCTCTGTAATTGATCATTTCTGCTTCAGTATATGTTTTTCTCTAGTAGTTTGATTCTATGGCATCTTTCATATTTCTCCTTCAAGTGTTGTCTTTGTAGAATTTGACTATTACATTTTATAAAATTTTAACTTCTCTTTTCAATTTGCAAATTGTAGTAAAGTAGTTCAGTTTGAGCTTCTGGGAGCAGAGTAGCACCTTTTAGTGCTGAAAATTGGCAGACCTACAAGGTCTTGAAGATATATGAAAGTTTTCAGCTTTGGACACTATAAAGTTTCTGAGTTAATTCTGTGAATTCAGCAAAAACTGTGTTTTTCACATTTACAGACAGAATATTAATGCTCCAGGTCTGTTCCTCGTACCCTTGAGAGCAAGAGGAAGTCTAAACATGCCAATCAACTTGCGTGGCTCTGCTTTTCATGCTTCTCTTTCACAGTGATGTATTGCAAGTTACAGTTAGAAGGCCAGCTTGCATTTTTAATCGAAAGTTAACCCAGGTAGAGGATAAGTGATTTAGAATACTTGAATAAACACTCTCTTAAACTTTGGAGAAGTGCCTGTTCTTCCTCAAATCAAACACTCCATGATAATGGAGGGTAAGCATTAAAGGCATGACTTAAGATATCCCAGTTCCTTTTTTTTCTTTTTTTTTTTTTAAAAATGTCCAGACTTCTTAATCAGTCTTTCAATTATAAAGTGGGAGCTGCTGTAATTAATAGCTGCTTTTGCTATACGTGTATGTGCACCATGCATATACACTCTCATATATGGGATGTGTGTATTTGTTTATATGTGTACACATGAATAGCCATAGAATATGTTCACATACTGCCTTTTCAGAATTAGTGGCGTTGTTGAAGTGCTTTACAGGAAACAGGAGAAGGATTTAAGTTTTCAGGATGTGTTTTATTTCTGTGCAGAAATAATATTATTATTACAAATTCAAAAGGGAAAAATATCAGGAATCACTGTTAGATTTAACATTGTTTCTTCAGCCCTGATCTTAATTTTCTGTCACAATTTTATTTTCTTTAACCATCATGAATAATTGCTATCTTCAAGCACAGTCCTCTTCCTCTGCTTTTTTGTCACATCACAAAACTACAGTGGTGTCTAGTCTTCTGTATCAGTCTCTTTTTTTCTGTTTTGTTTGTTTTGGGTTTNGACTTCTTAATCAGTCTTTCAATTATAAAGTGGGAGCTGCTGTAATTAATAGCTGCTTTTGCTATACGTGTATGTGCACCATGCATATACACTCTCATATATGGGATGTGTGTATTTGTTTATATGTGTACACATGAATAGCCATAGAATATGTTCACATACTGCCTTTTCAGAATTAGTGGCGTTGTTGAAGTGCTTTACAGGAAACAGGAGAAGGATTTAAGTTTTCAGGATGTGTTTTATTTCTGTGCAGAAATAATATTATTATTACAAATTCAAAAGGGAAAAATATCAGGAATCACTGTTAGATTTAACATTGTTTCTTCAGCCCTGATCTTAATTTTCTGTCACAATTTTATTTTCTTTAACCATCATGAATAATTGCTATCTTCAAGCACAGTCCTCTTCCTCTGCTTTTTTGTCACATCACAAAACTACAGTGGTGTCTAGTCTTCTGTATCAGTCTCTTTTTTTCTGTTTTGTTTGTTTTGGGTTTTTTTAATGACAAAATAATCATTCACTTTCTTGGCTTGTCTTAGAATCCAGAGTAATGTCACTTGGGCCTCGGGGGCTGCTGAGCAGCAGCAGCAGGTATGAGCTGAGGAAGTCAAAGTAGCATTAGCAGTCGTGCCTGGCTTTATAATAGTAGCTTCCTCCTCCTGGATTTGTCAGTTTTGATTTTGCAGTTCAGGCAGCAATGGCATGTGCTGTTTGCCTCCTGTCTGTTAGGCAAAATAAAGGGAATTATTTTCTCTTTCAGGTGACAAGACTGAAAAGAAAACCTCAATGGTCACATTCATGGCTTGATGTGCAAGCTGCATTTTTTTTTTTCCCCCCCTACAGCTGTGATGACCTTCTGTTTTTAGGAATATTGGGGTTCCCTGGATAATTTAATATGGGGCTACTACTCCAATCTACTTTTGCTTTTCCAAAGTTGTATTCTCACTGAACTTTCCTGCTTCCTTTTCACTAGCTGTGAAGGAAAGAGAGAAGGAAAGAAAAGTGGGGAGGAAGCAAGAGGGATAAATGTAATTTCTGACTGGAGGGGAAAGTCAGTGCAGAAGAATGAGTGAAGGATATATATGGTCTTCTTGAGATCTTTGTTCCCACTAGCTAATACTCCTACCATAAAAAAGGAAGAGAAGGATAGAGTAATACTTATTTTGATCCTTTCTTATGTATGCAGCCTGCAAAGGTGTGCCAAATACTTTGGGTTGATTCGATGGTATTTTGAAGATGTGAACAGAGTTTACATGAGCTATAAAGAGTTTGGTGTGGGTTTTTTTTCCAGTGCCCACAATATTAATTAGTTACAAAACACTTGCTCCTTAGAATTGTCATTTTAGTACTGGGAATGTTTTGACATTTGCCAGCTCACACATTGTGCGGTGACTCATCAACATGGATTATGTTAGTCATTTGATGCTTCAGCTAACAAATAGGAGAAAACATAGATTATTTTAACACTGGTTAAATGAACATGTGTAAGCTTCTCTGTAGAAAAGGTTTTAAAATGTTTTTATTTTCCTTTTGCAAAGACAGAGGTAAGACATTGTATCTTACGGCAATAGTGAGATCCTTAATTATGTGAGAGAAGTGCAGAAAATTTTAAGACCTCTCCAAAATTGATTCTCTACTTGCACTATGATACATTCATTCTTTATGCCCTCTTTCTTTCTCAGAACTTCTTGCCATTATTGTTCAGATGTAATTTGTCAGAGAAGGATATAGGGCTTTCCCCTTTGTGGAGTGTGGCAAAAAAACCACTATAAAATTCCAGGATAACCTGGACAATATTATGCTTTAGGAAAGTTTAAAGGCATTTGAATCAAACCAGTGCCTGTAGTACTTTATTTTTTAATTGAAAAAAGTTGTTTTTTGTTCTTCCCAGGGAAGACTAATTTCAATAGTCCCCCTGCCTTTTGCTCCGAGAGGTGTTCGGAAGATTTAAAATACTATAATTGAATTTTAGTCTAAAATGCATAATAATGCAAGTCCAGAGAATTCTGAAATTATAAAAACAAAACAAAATAAAACTTTCATATTATAATGACTGAAATTATAGTGTGGCCTTCTAACTGTAGGAATGAAATAAACCTACTTGATAAACTAATCCATCTCCATAACTACTCTGAATTATTATATAGTAGAATTAAGCTTCTGTGTTTCAAAATAGCTACAACTCACCTGGCTCTAATATAAAATCAGTACAGGAGATATCCAACAGGTACTGGAGTAGATATGCATGTGCATTTAGACAATATTGTAATTTTCTGACCAAAAAAGGGCAAGTATGCTGGGGAGGTGTCCAAGGTGTGGGAAATAATGCAAAAGTATGTTTGTGAATTTCCAGAGATTTCGGTAAGAGTTATTCTTAAAACAATTGTGTTGACCTAAAAGTGTATGTCTAGAAAGCAAAATCTATACGGTTACAGCACATGCTATAAAAATGTAAATGCATCTTGAAGCATGCTTTATTCATGAATTTTTCAAACTACTGAGACCTTAAAGGAACAAAGCTAAACTAGTTCCCTGCTTAAAAAGCTAGAAGATAAAATATGTATTTAAAATAATAAATTATACATAAACGTGATTTATAATGTATTGGCTATAAATGTTTTATCACAGAAACAGGAAGAATTTTCCAGTGATTCTTTTTTTGACTAAAGGTTTGAGGTTTTTTTTCCTTATGGATTTTGTTCCTGTTTTTGCCTTTAGAAATGCTGAGGAGGTTTTGTTTGTACTGCAGACTGGTTTTGAGTGGTAAATCGAAATCTCAGAAGATTACTAGAATCTGCTTGAAAAAGGGACAGTAAATCTCCACAGGAGCTGTTAGGAGGCAGCTCCCTCACTGAGAAAGCATGGCCTTGCCTGCTGAGGGTTAGCTGGCTTTCTAGTGATGTCATTTCCTTGGCATATCCCAGTGTGATGGCTCATTCCTCCTAGAGATGGCTGATCTGGGTGTTTTTAACTTCTGAGGCTCCAGCAGCAGGTATTTTAGCCAAAGGAGAGCCTGGAGTTCATTGCACTGTGTGCTGTGCTTGGCTGGATGGGTCAGTGCTCTTTGGCTTAATGGACCTGCTGCAAGATCCACGTCTTGGGTGGATTAAGTGGATTTCTTTAGCTCTGTGGAAGGCTCACTGGTGTTTAAAACAAAACTGATGTGGTACAGGCCACGGATCCCTGAAGTTTCTAAACAAAGACAAAGGGATCCATTATGAATTTGCAGAAGACAGTTTTGTTTGGGTGTTTTCTACTCATTAAAGAAAATTAATTGGTTTATTCTGAGTGCTGACTGCTCCTGATTCCACGAGGGGTGCAGCANAAGAGTTTGGTGTGGGTTTTTTTTCCAGTGCCCACAATATTAATTAGTTACA
>VYZU01027738.1:0-24518 GCA_013401355.1 Ceyx cyanopectus
TGCACAGCAGAAGTAGTAAGAATTTCTAGGTCTAATTACTTGTTGGTTTTAATGCACAAAGCCAAGCTCATTTTATACATGCAACTGAAAACATAGTTGATTATGTGCTTTCAGAAACAAACACAGAAGTAGAAGTGAATTCAGAAAGAGCAAAACTGCAACCAAGTATTTTATAAGTGATGAAGAATGTTTCATTTGACCTGTAACCTGTTATTCTACATAAAATGAGGCAAAGCTGTCATCCTAACTACAGCTGCTGAACATCTTACATGCACACTGGAATATGCCTTGGCATATCTTCAGACTAACACGTCAATATAACAATATGAATCATTGTTTTAGTTTTGAAGGTATTATTTAAAAGTAATCTTTTAATCTACATGTAAAAAAAAGCCTGGCTCTTATGCTACCATAATGAAGACAATAGAAACTGAAGAATTTACTAAAAGACAAGCCATCATCTTAAATAATTAAAAAGCAGCATTATTTAATTCTTTGCAAAAATAAGTTGATTTTATTAGTATCTCATAGTCATAAGGGAATTAGATTCCACACTCTAATTTAAAACAGGGGGAAAAAAAAAGTTTGTCTGCTATTTCCTCCTCCTTACCTACTTGAAGTAACCTAATTATTAGTAACAAACAACTTCCCTGAGTCCCACAAGCATTGCTGAATCATCTCCAAGAGATGCTTCAACCACAACCACAAAAACAAATGCACAGATCCATCAATATATTTATGGCATGTAAAAAAACCCAACCCAACAACAAAGACAAAAGCCAAAACTGAACTGCTGGCTACAGTATACTTTGAGAAAAATCAATACAAATATGTTAAGCTCGTGCTCCATCCCGAGATACTGCATATGAGAGCTCACTCTTAATGTTTACAGAACAGATTTAGTCGGTAGAACAGATTTACTTTAGTCTATAGGAGCTATAGCTAGCAAAGCAAGAAGCTCAAGGCTGCATTTTACACTTTAATGCAAATATTGTATGTTACTAATTAACTGTAAAAGGCAAATATCAGGGTGTCCTACCATTAATTTAAATGGAAGCCTACATTGTATTCAAGATTTCTAACTACCCAGAACTTCCACCACAAGTGCAGTTTCACAAGGAACTGTCACTTTGCAGGGAATTCCTGACTTTTCCAGCAGAAATTGATACCTGAAATAGAAGGAATTCCTTCTGTTCCATGTACACCACTGCTAGGAAGACTTATTTCTGAGTCTCAGTTTTCTCACCTGTATAACAGGAATGGCATTTTCCTGTCAAATGCAGTACTTCAAAGCTAAACTGGTATTTGTAAAGTACTCCAACACTGCTGAACTGCACAGTTAATTACAGAAAGAGCATGCAAAGTACATTCAATTGTTATCATTACAGGATGAACTATACTATCCCCAAAACTTACAGTGAATTTTGCCCTTTCCTCCATCACCTCATAACCCAGTATAGTAGGTGTGGATGGTCGATCTTCCCAGCTCCTGGAATCTGCATTCTGCTCTATTTCTTCTCCTGGCTGAGAACAGTATTCTATGGATGTATCCGCACCTGTAAATTTGGTCCTAACAAGTGGACTGCTGCACACAGATGACGTAGAACCAATCTGGTCAGGAACACTCATCTTTTTAAAACTACCAATTGTAGAGTCCTCCAGCTGTCCTTTTGAGGAGCTGGAACTTGATGAGATGCTTCCAAAGGAAGAACTTCTTTGGTTTCTGTTTGTAAAGCTGGATGACGAACTTCCAATAGGAATAGGAACAGGAACGTATGGCGTTGCCATCCTTCATGAAAAAACCCTCAGTCTTTGGTCCAGGAGTTCAGGGTTCATTCACATTATGTAAGCCATGTTTTCTCTTCTATTCAAGAACAGGACCTACAGTGAAGGACAGAAATATTGCTGTAATTGGTAAGTGAAAGCAATGCTAAGATACTGCTTTGGAAGAAATCTGTATCAGCCTTATTTTCACAAGGAATTTGGCTTCATATAAAGTGCTGCTTTTAAACAGTGCCTCTACAATCTGATGGACAGTTTCACAGGAATTCTCTGTCTTTCACAGCTATTAAAATAAAAAAGCTAAAGTAAGATTAAAAAAACTGAATAATATTTTTGTCCTTTATAAACTCTCAGCAATTTTTATATAAGAGGCTGGTGCAGTTTTAGTGACTTTAGCACAAACATGAGAAAGGCTTCTCAGAACTGGGTCTCTACAGTTTCTGGAGCAGTCTACACGAGCCAAACAATACACATGTCACAAATCAAAGACAGAACAGTAAACAACTTAGGTGAAATGTACATTTGCATATATTACATACTCACTGAAGTATAACAGACCCGTTTTCAAAGCAAAATAGTTTTTCAAAGCAACTCTGTTGCACACAATGCTGCAGACATTTGGAACAATGTCATCTGGGCACACTTTCTGCAGCTTGAACTGAAGCAATTAAATTCTACAATCATGAACATCAAAAGCAGTGTTGTAATAGCAGCTAGTTTTCCAGTCCAAAAGATTAAAATAGAAAAAACAAGTTCAAGGAAAAATAAAGATAAAAAACCAATTTGAGACTTTTTCCTCCAAGAAAAACATTTTAAACCAAGATTAATCTTCTGTGCATACCTTTCTTAAAAAGTAAAAAGCAGAAGAAAATGAAGACTGAAATATCAACCTGAAAAAAGCACCATCTCCTCATTTTACCAAAGTACCCAAAGAAGAGCTCTTACAAGATGCAAACTAGATGCCATGTCCTTGGATTCACAGGACTTGAGTCACTACCCATTTCAGCCAAGAGCACAAAGACCAACCAAGAGGTTGCAGGCGGCTGTGAAATGGGAAACCAGGCGCCTGATTCACGTCATCAATATAATCCATCATCTACTGGAGCAACAATCAAATGAGTCTCCTAATTGCTAGGGTGAAGTGATGCTTTCATTCTCTTCTTTACCCAAATCTGAGAGAACATGAGTAAGGAGTTAAATATTAAATTAACCAGCATCATCAAGAAGGACTGAAAAATGCTCTTGGAAGAATTCCTCAACTGAAGGAAAAACCAAACATCTTAATTCTTTCAGCTATGTAGGGAATCTTCACACAGGTAGGTCAGAAAGCTCAAGGAACTTGATCAACAAGAACTATTTCAAACCAGTAGTGACTCCTCAGGAGCACTGGACACTGACTACAGGCTGGACACTAGGCAGCATTGGAGGAAGCATAGTGTCAGTATCATAAACTCCTGCTGATTGATTTTGCTGGTCAGGAACAGATCCAGCAGCTTCTGTTGCAGCACAATCCTGTGCATGGTTATGTGACTTAACTCCATGTGTCAGACAGCTGACCTGCTGCAGCCTCACGTAGTTTGAAAGAGGCAAGTTACACCGGTCTTGGAGGCAAGACATTCTCCTGGAGCTAGACCAAGTTATAAATCCGTCGTTCCACCTGTAACTGAATCAGTTTTCTGTCTCAAACAATACATTTTACAACATTTTAAAGTAGAGACAAAAATATCAAGACATTCTCTGGTAGACTGTGACTTTCTCTAGCAATATTCTCATCTTTATAAAACACTGAGCAAGGTAACTCCTTTGTCATTTGCCACTTCAGCATAAAGAATTAAGAACATACTGTCACGGTTTAGGGTCAGGGCAACCCCCAGACCGATAACAGATTGCTATCTTTTAACCCCCCTCCCTCCCCAAAGGGGAGAGAAAAGGAATAAGGGAGAGAGACTTAGTGATTAGAAAAAAGGAACTAGAACAATTTAATTTAAAATGAAAACAAAGTATACACAAATATGTACAAAGCCAGTACCGAACCCAACCTCCCCCTGATGGCAATTACGTCACCCTCACGGATGCTGTGGAGGAGCTGGACTCTGGCACCGGGTCTCGGGAGCAAACACAAGAGCCAAAGGCAAAGGGGTAGACCGGAAAGCAAAAGGGGACGAGAAGGGCTGAAAAAGGGCAAAGAAGGGACAAACCTCCGGACCCCCGAGCTTATATACTGGATATGATGTGTATGGGATGGAACACCTCGTTGGTCAGTTTGGAGTCACCTGTCCTGTCCGCTCCTCCCTGCAGGTGTGGTCTTTCACTTTCTGCCCCCTCAGTGCAACACACAAACTCTAGCAATGGCCTTGGTTTGCATTCCATCCCTGGTAGTAACTCTAAACATGAGGTGTTATCACTGCTAGAAGCAGACACTGTCTGCAAAACATGCTGCTAACTCTAGAAAGTGCAGCCAGTTAGAAAACCTGAGCTGAAAAAATAAAATCACTGAACAGAATTTGGTTTTTCACCCAAACCAGGACACATATCCTTCAAGAGTGCCCCACAGAGCTAGATCCCAGTTCCTGGGAGGTGTGGGATTAAATCCCTATAAACAGAAGAACCCAACAAAGACTAGGTTTGGAACAAATCAAAGAACCTTTAAATAAAAAACAGGGAGAATTCTTCTTCTCCCCTGCACAATTTTATCAATCTGAACCAGGACAGGAAAATAAGCCTGCATCTCAGGGAATCTGGTGAACTTCACCAAGGATGTAATGGAATTTTGAGAAGGATAAAAAAAAAAAAAAAAAAAAAAAAAAAAAAAAAAAAAGCCTTTGCTTTTCAGCACTTTTTAGAAAATAACTAAAAACCAGTAAAACAAAAAAAAAACCCAGCCACAAACCACAACATTTTCACCAGTTAACAATAATTGTGAACTTGTCTTTCCTAGAACTCTTTCTTTAAAGGCCTGTCAAGAGCCTGCTATCTTGAATTTACATACTTACTACTACTCTTAAACAAACCTGTATTCCTGAAAAGCTGGACCTATGGCAAGCAACACAGCTCAGCACAGACCTGCAGAGTAAGGCCCTTGGTGTGAGGAATCCAACATCTACACTGCACATGCTTCAGCAGCTTCTGTGTTGGACTGGCTGTAGTTTGGCACCATGGACTGACTGCTTGTTGGCAGCTGGACTGCAGTGGCTCTGCTCACAGGGTTCGCTTTCTGTTTTAGTTTCTTTTGTAGTCTGCAAGACCATCCTAAATCGTGAGCCAACATGCACTAACCTGTGATGATCTCAGTATTTGCTTCTAAAGGATATTCCTGACTCAGTCTGACACAGTAAACATACCCACAGACAAGTAAAAGGGGCTGCTGCCAGTGTCACACACAGATTCCTGTAACTCTGAGTAACAGAAATGTCAAGCACAGTGACCAAAAGCATACTGTGACTTTTTTTTTGTCGAGAAAACAGAAAAAGTAACATACAAAGACATTACAACTTACCAGACTGATAAATACATACATATATATGTCAATTAAACTGAAAAAGCATCACCATTTCGAAATATCTAAAATATTTACATGGTATGAGTCATAACAGAGTTTAAAATATCCTTCATTTGCATTTTCTGAAGGCCAAACATTAAAAAAAGAATACAATGCCCAAATGAGGGTCACAACCTTAGGAGTCAAGCCTTTTCTACAGATACAGAAATTCACTGCCAATTCATGCTATTAAAGGAACAGAAAATAAACTTGTAGAGCAATCATGCTGCTCCTTGCTTACATTACTGTGGTGAGGACTGGAGATTTAAGTGCACTGCCTGCTACAACCCAAGCTCCACAGTGGACTGGTCTCATGTGTCACTGCACCACACCAACATTCAGAACAAACACTACTCACAATGCCCAAGAGATAATCCAGCCACCTCACTCTCTCTTGTCCAAATCCAATTTGTCTAAGTATCTAGTTGCTTCACATTTGGGAAGGAATTTGTTTCCTGTTCAGAACCCATATTTAGTTTTCATGTGATTCCCAACTGTAAGTTAAGAATGGAATAAAATGAACATTTGCTGGCAGTACTGAAGAACTAGATCCGAAACAGGATGGGAGAGAGTCCCGGGAAGCCTTCTGTCACATGCTATAGAACAGCGTGATCCCAACCTACCCCACCGGGTGTTTACACGGCCACCTCCCTTTTTGTGGGTGAAGCCAACAGGCTGTAATAAAACCACTTATAAAGGGTTTGCCTCGAGCTGGCAGCTATTGCAATTCCAAATCCTTTTAAGCTAATGGTTTGTATGTTCAGTAAGAAACATGTAAGCCACGCGATTCCAGGGCAATAGATTAGAAAGAAAACAATCCTTACTTAACTGTTCTAACTGGATTTAGAAAACTTCTAGCTATGAGATGTTATTTGAGATCTGGTTACATGTATTACAACGCAGTCAGGCTGAGTGTTTAGGATTTACGTGCTACCATGGAATGCCAGCTGAAGAACTATTGGAATATTGAGAGACAACTCAATTAGGTTTTGGAATCTTATATATATATTTATTTTAAAATCATTATGTGCTAACTGAAGATATTTAACGACCTATTTCACCTGGCTATGAACTCAAAATTGGGGGAACAACAACTGTCCCGCAGGACCTGCTACCGAATCAGGAATAACCTAAGGGACCCCCCAAACACGCAACCTCAACGCCCCCCGCTCCGGCCACCCCGCAGCAGGACGTGCTAACGTCGCCTACCTCTGCCTGGGAGTTAACGGTTCTGAAACCGACGAAACAAAAAAACACCAGTAAAAAACCGTAGTGATGTTTCGGTCAGCGGCCGGCGCAGCCCTAAGGCGGTGGGAGGGGGTTCCCTCGGGCGCGGGGCACCGCGGCTCCCGCCTCAGGCCGCCCACGCTCGCGCAGAGCGAGGGAGAGACAGAGCGCGCGAGGGACGCTCGTGCTGTTTTACGTAACTCAGGAGCGGCGGCAGAGCCAGCGGTACCGGACGGGCCGGGCGGAGCCGCAGGGCCTGGCGAACCTCGCCCCGTCCCAAGGCTTCGGGAAGCGGCAGGTTTCACAGCTGCGCCGGCTGAGGAACCGTCTCTGAGGTGAGGCTCCGCTTTTTACCCCCGCGCTGGAGAAGGGAGGGGAGGTTTCCGTCCTCGCCGTCCGGCCCGAGCAGACGGCGCCGGCAGCGACGCGCGGCCCAACCGCCCGCGGCGCCTCCCGCCGGAGGGTCCGGTTCAACCGCCCGCGGCCGCCTCCGCACAAGGTGCGCGGGCGCTGCGCCACCGGCCGGTGCGGATAGAAGAGGAGGCGGCGGGGGCCGGGCAGTAGCGATGGGATTCCGCTCGCCGTCGCCCGCCTCCCTCATTCCCCGCGGTGCTGGCCGCGCCTCCTGCCCAGCTCACCCCTTCCCACCCGCCGTGAGGGGAGGGCGAGCGCCCCCACTCACCTGCTCGCCACCGCGCTCGCCGCCCTCTGCCGCGCCACCGACAAAGCCGCTCCTCCCCTTCGGCCGGCCCCCGTCCGCCCCGGCGCTCGGCACCCTGTCCGGGCGGGGCGGGGGGCGGAACCGTGGGCTGGTACCTGCACCGCGGGGAGGGAGAGGGGAGGGGCCGCTCAGGGACCACAAGTCCCGGCGTGCATTGCTCCACTCTGGGAGCGGGCCGTGCTGCATCGCGGGAGCTGTGGAGCGCCCATCCTCATGCCGCGGTGCCTGCCGGGGCCTGTAGTTCGGCGGGAGAGCTGTGTGGAGCCGTCAGAGCGTGTGGCAGTCCCGCAAGAGAAGCGGGCAAGAGGCTCAGAAGCTCATGCCACGTGGAAATTTTTGATCTAATTCTCTCTTTAACTTCCCAATAATGACTCCTATCCAGGGAAATTTAATCAATGGCGTTCTGAAAATTGCACTGTGAACCTGGTATGCTGAGCATATAACTCTTGTAACTATGTAGCTACACATATTATGAACTTTAACATTTGTCTTTATATGAAAATATCCTCTAAGATACAGCAGCAGAGGAGAAAAAACTGTTAAAAACAACAACAAAAATCCAGTTGTTCAGAACACTTTTCTATAGTAGTTTATTATGTCAGAGCATTGCAGTAATTTAGTTATATCTAACTGTAAACAGTTGTTTTTAAAGTTTGCTGCCTACACTTACTAAATACAAATGAGATTTTTTTTGACTTCTAGGATAGTGATCAGTGTGTGTTTCTCAGTTTGCTAGTCAACAGCTTGGGACAGGACATTGAATGCACAGCTTAACATAAACTCTGCATTAGCCGCCTCAGTGATGGTGAGATCAGTTTTCACAGTGACATTGTTGATCAAGAAAGACTCCAAACCTGTGTCCTTCGAAGAGAACAGGATGCCTTTCATCACAGTCAACAGAAAAATAGGTGTGAGGCTGCATTTCTTGGGTCATTTGGAAATTCCAGGGAAGTCAGTGGGGATTTTGGGCTGCTGAAGGAACGCGGGCTCAGCATCTCAGGTCACGGGGTGCTCTTCACCCACCATGTCATAAGGAATTGCCGGATTAAGGTGAATTAGAATTGGATCTGTGTCTTTCCCGGTTTTCTCTTGATAGTGGTTGTTCCCGCGTGGTGCGGCTGTAGCGATCCGTGATGCTCTGAGAGCCACCGCCCGCCTTCAGCCAGTGTCAGCAGAAAAGCTGTAGCTTTCATTGCGGGCTAGATGAGCCACCCTGTGGCAGCGCTGTGCATTTCACCTGTCGGGAGTCCAAAGGACAACAAAAGTACTGTGTAAGAGATCGGAAAGTATTTGTTGGAATGCCCTGGAAAGTATTTGCTGGCTTTTTTTTTTTTTTCTGCACAGATTGGTACCAGATGCCGCTCATATTCTGCCTTCATCGACTTTTTGGTTCTTGAGAGGACTGTTATATATATTATAGGTCTCATCAAAATCTCTCAGGCCATCACAATCCTATGTGTCAAAGGCACATTTTTGGCCAATGCAGGCTGGTTAGCTTGCTTAATTTAACCTTAGTTTAGGGGGTAGGGCTTCCAGAATCAGAAAAGCCTATTAGCATAAAAGAACTTTATGCAACCTCTGTGAACTTCCCAGCACTTTCTCTGCTAGGAATAAGAATGCAGCAACTGCTAATAGTGTAATGTTAGTGGTCCAGCAATTCCATCTTCTGTTGTAAAAAAATAAACCTATAAATTATCCTATAGGTGAGAACTCTGGGATAATCAGTTATTGAATTAGATGTAGCTTCTGCTGTGCTAGTTGAGGCTTTCAAAGTCCCAACTGCCCTCATGATCATGTGAAACACTGGTGGTAGATTTTCAATCAGGTTATAGAATTTACACACTTGGAATATCATTCCATTAAAATCAAATGCAGGCACTCAAATTCCACTGTATTTTAGAAGAGTTCAGGCTTTCAATCCCATTATATTTCAGTGGGATTGGGCCTTTCTCTCTCAGGATGCTGCAAAATCGATGACTTGGAGGCTATTTGTTCTGTCTTGGTGGCCACCAAGCAGCATGAACCAGCAATGTGCCCTTGCAGCCACGAAGGCAAGTGGCATCCTGGGCTGCAGTTTGGAGTATTGCCACCAGGCTGAAGGACATGATCTTTCCCCATAGCTAGATCATCCCAGTAGTGGTGAATAACATCTGGAGAGCTATGTCCAGTTCTGGGTTCCCCAGTACAAGAGAGATATTGACATAGTGCAGCAAGTAAAGCAAAGGACCATGATGGTGATTGTAAGCTTGGAGAATCTGACAATGAGGAGAGCTGAGAGATCTGGGGTTGCTCAGCAAGGAGGAGAGAAGGTTCTGAGTTACCTTATCCATTTCCAAAAATACCTGGCAGGAAGTTGGAGCCAGAGTGGTGCCCAGTGACAGGATGAGAGTCCGAGGGCACAAACAGAAATGCACATCATTCCATCTGAACATAAGAAAGAACATTTTACTGTGAGGGTAATCAAACACTGGAGTAAGTTGCCCATAGAGGTGGTTGCTTGATGGTACTTAAAACCTGACTGGACAATGCCCTGAGTAACCTGCTCTAGCTGGCCCCAATTTCAGAAGGAGCTGGGCAAGGTCCTGTGCAACATCAACACTTGTGTGATTCTGTTTGCTCAGCAGCTCACCATCCTGCTCTTGCTGCAGCACAAAAGGATGTCTCTGTCTTCTTAAAACCATCTACTCTTCAAAGACTATGGGAGCAAAATTTGTTCTCATTTTCCTATTGTGTGATGAAGTAAAATTCACTTTGTTGCAAGTTGACAGGTAGTCTTTGAATGTGCTTTCTGATATTCAGAAAAAAGGTGGGGTATTTTTTTCTTCCTTTTTTCTCCCTATAATCAATTTGAAAAGAAATGAATATTATAATGGAAACCCAGGGAGTAGAGAATAAAGAGTTGTTGTTAATTGAATGGTAGGCTACAAGGTTTCTTTTCAATCTAAGTAAAATTATTATGGCAGAGATTTCAGGCATTTAGATTGAGGAGTCCTATTCATGGGCAAGAATGTCTTAATTACATGCATTTGAAGTTTCAAGTTAAAAAAAAATAGTTAGTTTGCTCTTAGCTGAAGTAATCTTAGAAGTTCTTTGTTTTATGTCATGAAAACATTCATTCATTTCTTTTTAAGGAACAGTTCTTTCCAGTGATAACTTTTTTTGGGCACAGGGCACCCTCTACTCTAATTTGACAATGGCAAAACTTGTGGTCCTTTGATACAGCCTTTGTAGAAGGTTTTGGGTCTCCCTCCTAATGCTCTACACCTTACTGTTGTATGTCACAATTTATTTCAGCATGGATTTGTGAGAGTATTTCTTTCTCTGTGGGGTAAAGAAGAAACTTGGCCTTGTTACAACATGAGTGGACACACAAGTGGGACAGGCTCTGTTAACTGTTTCACAGGGCTCTGTGTGATGTTGGACAAAGCACTTCAGTTCTACTTCACTGTGGATTTCCGTGTTCTGCTCTGAGCTCATTAAGCAAGCTGACAGAGTCACAGTGAGTACAGCCTCCTTCCAAATCTGGGAGCCACTGCTATGACTTGCACAACCCTGCGTTTTGAATTTAAAATGCTGCTTGTCTTTCCTGCACAACTCAGCTCTGGTCCAGTGTTTTCCTTCTGCCCACAGTCACTAATATAGCCCTGTAAAGGGCAGTGCTTATTAACTGTGTCCCGTGTACAAAGGTTGGATGTTGCATTGTTTGCAACAGTAAGACAGAAACCTTTCTGATGACTTTCCAAGTTAAAAGCATCAGTGGTGTGAAGCAGCTTTGTCTGGAAGAAACATCTGTCACAGTGATACGGAAATGGACAGACCCAGTGCTTCAGTAAGAGCCAAGGGTTGTTGGGTACTGCCACACTGAAGGGAGCTTTTGTGTGGTGCTCATCTTGTGTTGTTCACCCAAATTCTAGCAGTGATTCCTCCTCTCTTTGTGGTAGACTTTGAAATACTGTTACACTTGACATCCTTGCACCTAAGGTTGGATCGAGTTGTACTTCCACTCTTTTGTGAAATGACAATCTGTAGTTAGTTATTTTCAGAGGAATGTTAAACAATAATGTTTTTCACTGATGGTGAAAACACCAGATAGTTCTGACTTTGAAAAAGAAAAAATAAATAAATCTGGCCTTCAGAAGGACTCTATCTATTGCTTTCTGTTTATTTACCTTTTTAGTCATTTTCTATTTCAATGATTGTGAATTTCAGTTCAGGAGCATGTTGCACACCGACAGGTTAATTTAGCATTAACATTTCCAGGCTATTCTAGGGCTGGGGGTTACTCTTCAGTGATTATTGTTATTGCTGCTTTGCAGGGCCCAGAATTGTGCTGAACATTTGTGCATACATAGGAAAACCATCGTTCTTTTCTGAACAGATTTGTGCTTAATATTGAAGTGGATGAAACAAACGATGCTAACAAGTATTTTAGGCAGAAGTTGATAAGAGAGAACAGGGGTCAGCACGTGATGATCAATCACTTACTCGTTTTTGGCCTAGCTATATACTTTCTTTTGATTCTCAAGCAGCATTTATTGTGTTGGATCATTACGTGGAGCAGAGTCTTGTGAGAGAGATGAGCTTTAACATTTTAATGAAGATTAAAAAAAATAATTAAATAAAAGTAGTCAAGCATTTGAAATGTAATTTATGAAGGGAAGTTTGAAATACACTTTTAAAAATAAATCTGTAACTATCAAAATACAAAATACAATTAGAAGTTAAAAGTTTTCATTTAATCAGCATCCATTAATTGCTTTCTTATGTATATAAAAGGATTTTAGAAGGAAGTTCTTCCCCCTGTTAAACTGTATTATAGGTGGTATTAAAGACTTTATGAAATGTCTTTTTTTGAAAAAGAAAAAAAATACTTCAGGTGAAGTATTCTATATGTAGAATTTGAAACTTTTGTTGTGGATGATGTTACAGATTAATCTAAAGAGCAGAGAACAGTTATTTGGCAAAGGGAGCTGGGTATGTAGAATACAGGAGTTTACACACGGAGCTCAGTGAATGAGTTTTCCTGGTCTAGTATTCAATGGAGTTTCTTTGGTATGAAATGAATTATGTGCTGTAATTTGAATGGTAGTAATCTGACTTTTGTGCAAGAGAGATGGTTGAGAGGCAGCATAAATAATACTTTAGCATTTCTTTCTGACATGTAGATGATGCTGCACATTAGATGATGAAGATGTTTCTGTCCTTTGATATCCTATGTTCTCACAACAGATTATTATACATCAAAGGAATGAGTTCTAAGTCAAAATGATAGTAAAAGTGATGAGCTAGAAAATAACGTAAAGAGCTGGTACCTATGAAATTACTGCAAATGTCTGAAGAAATGGGGTAAAGAAAATTGCTCACAAAGTTGTTCAAGTGACTTAAGCTACTGTCTCAAAAATAAATAATCTGAGATACGGGTCTTAAAAATGAAATGTGGTTAAGAGCTGAAGTTTTTGAAGCACTGTTTTCAATAGCAGATTACGAGCCATCTTCCCTTAACATCCTTCCCTGATTAAAGTTTTAGAAAGATTATAGTGAGGGCAAGTAGAGGGTGAAAGGAGTGCCAATGTCATACAGAATCTTTCTTATCTAAGTCATTAGTTCTTTCCCAGCTATGTCAATAGTGGGTTGAAGTCATTATTGCCAGAAGACTATTCAGTGGTGTATGTGGAATGAATTGATTGTTTTGTTCTCATTCCTGTTTGGTATTTACATCACACACACACACAAGATTGCTAGGGTCGATAGCACCCAATTGATACCAGAGACTAAGCACTGGTGGAGGATTCATTGCAGAGAGAAAATTGTACTTAACATGACAGATGATCCTTTTAGGAAGGGGCTGAGTAATGTACAGTAGTAAAGAACCTTTTCCTTTTTGCTGACTAGGCTTCTGTGCAATCTGGTCTAGTCTCACTCGAGTGGACTTTCTTCCATAGCCACCTGGGGACAAGACATTCTTCTTACTGATGTTTAGCCACCTCCATTCATGTTTGAGGTTGTTGTCTAGGACTTCATTTCTCTGAAATACTCACTTTGGAGATTTTTTTGGGTGACTTTCCACAGGTTGTCCATGTAGTACCATTCAGAAATGCTGAATTCCATATTGTCCCCTCCTGCAGAAATGGCTGCTCTTGGTTTTATTCATATGCCCAAGGAGGAATCTGATGTAAAAACTCTTAAGTAAGATGACATTTAGGTTAACTTTGGATGGTTACAAGATTAAGAGCAGAGATGAACAGAAGACAAAATGTTTTGTATTCTGGGAAGCTCTACCTATGGAAAAAAAACAAAGGAGGAGAAACTAACATTGTATTGGGTATTATATATTCACACTGAAAATGTCACTTATTCTGAAGGCAGAAAGCAATGTTTCCTGTTACTCAGAGTGTGGACTTCACAGAAATTCCCACAGTGCAAACTTGTCTTTGATAGCTCTTCTTTCTGGGACCTCACATTTACTACTTAGCTGTCTATTTCAGTTTCCAGTTCAATAAAATAAACTTTCAGTCTCCCTCAAAAAATGTTACTTAAGAATTCTGTGTGGAGTTCTGCATGAATGGTTGTAGGTATGTGCTGGGTGTGCCCAAGATCTCTTAGGTGCAGATGGTGCAGATTTAACTTCGATAGCACATTTCTATCAGCAGACATTTATAAGCTGTACATATATTTTTCAGCTGCAGCTTTTGAGCTCTCTATTGTGTTTTATTTTTAGTAGTGGCCTTAATTTTATTTTAATTTTATTTTTCCCCAGAGGGAAAGTAGAGAGCAGAAGGGTTACTCTAAGCTGTGCTCTTCAGTGATATATTTGGATGTTATGGAAAATTGGAAAACAAATTATTGCCATGTCTTATTAAAGATCCATGTGTCTGGACCAGATGTTTTCTCTACAGCCATTTCTGCTAATGAGGAAAAGGGTAACTAACCAGAACATGATTGATTTGGGGGTGAAGGTCCATCTTTGCCTCTAACCCTAGCAGGTGTGTGTGGTTTCTGTATTGCAGAGACTATTATATAGCCTGGCTGCTGCTAGGATTTATGAAATAAAATATGTTGGCAAAGACCAACAGATCAGGACTCTTTCTTTAAGACAACCCCTCACTGCACACCCCCTGCCCCCCATTATTTATTAGAAGTATCTATACAAATGTAAAGTGAGTTGCTTTGATTATACTTATTTTACTACTTTTGTTGCCTTGAATTGTGAATTGTGCACTGAGAGCACGGCAAAGCCTGTCCTCTCTTTGGCTTCCACAAACACCTCTTTATGTTTTTCAGTGAAGTACTGGTTGGTAATTTACAACATCAATCTCATTGTGTGAATCTCTACAGATACCTCAGCAACCTCTTCAGAAGTTAATAGCATGTGGGCACCATTTCGCTCTGCCTTCCAGCAGTGAAAGAATAATGCTAAATTAGAAAACCAGCCTTTTCTGTCTTAACTCCCTATTGTTATGTATGATTTTAGTCAGTATGAAAGAAAAGGAGGAAGCAGCCCACCTTTCTGGGTGGTCTAAATAAAGTCTGCAATCTCCTCTCACATTTTTCACAAATGTACTTGAGCTTTCTTTGAATTTGAGAATCCCCATAAAAGATTCAAACAGTCTCTGAGTGGCACCTTTAAAAGTTGGAAATAGGACTCGTGAAATCTCAGTGTGAGTACCTACAAGATAATTTAGTGGTAGCTGCTGAACAGAGAGCTTGCTGTGTGCTTGGCTGATGAAGCCCATGAGATTTCCTTTGGTGCAGGATCAGCCCCAATGCAGAGCAGAGCAGGAACACAAGCACTTCTGGGTGGCAAAATTGCTGTCTCCTTGTAGCCCATGAAGGCTGCAACAAGCTGCCTTGTAGATTTTCAATACGATTTTGTTTTTAACAAAAGGCAATAAATGTAAAGCACCCAGCTGTTCTAAAAAGGCATTATAAAAAAAAAAAAAAAAGGGACAGTGTGTAATAAATTGCCCAACATTTACTTTAAAAAGGGGTTTCTAAACTTAGCACTAATTGGATCTAATCACACTGAGAAAATCTGGCTCTTTTCCAAGACATTCAGATCCTGTCCATAGCTATTCTACTTCTTTGCTTTCTAGATTCCTCTCTCATCTTCAGTATGTCTACTGTTCTTCAAAATTACTTTTCTCCTAAAGACCAGAAGCTATATCTCCCGTCATAAAGTTTCTACAGACAATGATTTGAATCTTGACTAACTAGTCCCACTTACACTTTTATGTTTTGCAACCAAAAATGGGTTGTCATATTAGCTGTTAGCAATGTGCATTGCTCTCCTTTATCTCCATATTCTCTTAGTTTAGTGTTTGGAGGTAATGGAGGGTTTACTTCTGCTAGTCTCATTCTAAATTCGTCCTCATTTAACTACTTGTGCTTTGCTTGGGGATTTAGTTTAAAATATTTCTGTCCTTGACAGCATTTTCTATCATCAGTGGCTATGCTCCCAATTAAGTATCACCTGAAAAATTGTCCATTTTTCTCTTTACCTAATTTCTTTTTTGTTTGTTTACTAACCAAGCAACAGAGTAAAGCCTCTGATACATATAATTTTGCATTTAATGCAATTAAATATCATCTATTTTTTTTCCTCCATGCAGAGAATGCTTTCAAGGACAGTGACAGTAAAAACTTATCTCCAGTCAAACACATGGAAATTGTCTGGCTTTCTTTTTAATAATCTTTAAAGATTTCTTTAGGAACTTCTGTTCATATTGTCTGTGGACTGAAAAGACTTCTACTCACAGAAACTCTTTGCAATGAATTGAGATACTATTGCTTTTATCATTACTGATAAAATAACACCCTGTCAAATATTTAATGGTGGAGGGATGGTGAGTTGTTCACTCAGATAACTGACCAAGTCATAGTCTCAAGATTTCAGAGTAGAGGTAAAAATACTGTTTTTATGAATGCTTTCTCTTACCTTAAGGTGCTGAGAAGTCAAGTGAGGCAAATTCAGTCCTTTTAGGAGATAATCTTGCTCAAAGGGTCTTTTTCATTTCTGCCTTATACTTGGTTTGTGTTTACCTTGATCTAAATAAATAATGCATATAATTGGTAGAAAATGAATCTTCAGAGCTAATCTTCTCAGGTGATGCCTCTTTTTTTAGAGACACCTTTCTCTTACTAAATGGTTCTTGGGATCCCAATCATGTCTCAACATTTACAATAGACCCACATGAATTTTTAGCAAGTTTGTAATTAGGAAGACTCCTGTGGCCTCAAGGACTCCTACTGCTGGTCAAAGGGCTGCAGTTGGTGCTGTTGTAGGGCATTTCACTTCCCCCTTTTCTATGCAAGGATCTGTGCCTGACCATTTGAACCTCTGATAAAGGAGCAGATCCCTGAACTGTTGCATTGCTTTTACCCCTGATGATATTTTATCATGCACACCCATTCAGTCACTCATTGTTCTGTCTTCTGTGCACATTGGCACCCATTTCGAGGGCCTTTTATGATGCTGGAGCAGAATGAACAGGTAGCAGTGGTGTGTACCTGAGAATGAAGCCCTGTTTAAATAGGAAGGGATCAGTTCTGTCACCCTGACTCAATTTCATGCAATACCTTGCTGTACAAGCACTGCTAGATTCAGTGGATCTGTTTATGTGATGAGAAAGGGGAGCAAAATTAGGCTGCTTGCACTTAAACCCCGTGGGATGTAAGATATTAACTGGGTCTGTTAGAGCAGAAGAGCTGTCATAAAAGAAATATTTGACATTGTAAAGTAAAGAACAGGTCGGGAGGATAACACACCCGAAGAACACAGGCAGTGATTATGTGTCATTATTTGCCAGTATTCCAGATAACAGAATTATCTGGAGCTGCACTGGCAAAGGTAGCTGCAGAGCTGGNCTTTCTTTTTAATAATCTTTAAAGATTTCTTTAGGAACTTCTGTTCATATTGTCTGTGGACTGAAAAGACTTCTACTCACAGAAACTCTTTGCAATGAATTGAGATACTATTGCTTTTATCATTACTGATAAAATAACACCCTGTCAAATATTTAATGGTGGAGGGATGGTGAGTTGTTCACTCAGATAACTGACCAAGTCATAGTCTCAAGATTTCAGAGTAGAGGTAAAAATACTGTTTTTATGAATGCTTTCTCTTACCTTAAGGTGCTGAGAAGTCAAGTGAGGCAAATTCAGTCCTTTTAGGAGATAATCTTGCTCAAAGGGTCTTTTTCATTTCTGCCTTATACTTGGTTTGTGTTTACCTTGATCTAAATAAATAATGCATATAATTGGTAGAAAATGAATCTTCAGAGCTAATCTTCTCAGGTGATGCCTCTTTTTTTAGAGACACCTTTCTCTTACTAAATGGTTCTTGGGATCCCAATCATGTCTCAACATTTACAATAGACCCACATGAATTTTTAGCAAGTTTGTAATTAGGAAGACTCCTGTGGCCTCAAGGACTCCTACTGCTGGTCAAAGGGCTGCAGTTGGTGCTGTTGTAGGGCATTTCACTTCCCCCTTTTCTATGCAAGGATCTGTGCCTGACCATTTGAACCTCTGATAAAGGAGCAGATCCCTGAACTGTTGCATTGCTTTTACCCCTGATGATATTTTATCATGCACACCCATTCAGTCACTCATTGTTCTGTCTTCTGTGCACATTGGCACCCATTTCGAGGGCCTTTTATGATGCTGGAGCAGAATGAACAGGTAGCAGTGGTGTGTACCTGAGAATGAAGCCCTGTTTAAATAGGAAGGGATCAGTTCTGTCACCCTGACTCAATTTCATGCAATACCTTGCTGTACAAGCACTGCTAGATTCAGTGGATCTGTTTATGTGATGAGAAAGGGGAGCAAAATTAGGCTGCTTGCACTTAAACCCCGTGGGATGTAAGATATTAACTGGGTCTGTTAGAGCAGAAGAGCTGTCATAAAAGAAATATTTG
Organism: Ceyx cyanopectus; assembly: GCA_013401355.1. Classification (NCBI taxonomy): domain Eukaryota; kingdom Metazoa; phylum Chordata; class Aves; order Coraciiformes; family Alcedinidae; genus Ceyx; species Ceyx cyanopectus. The sequence goes on from VYZU01027738.1 coordinate 18,185, forward strand.
ACATTGTAAAGTAAAGAACAGGTCGGGAGGATAACACACCCGAAGAACACAGGCAGTGATTATGTGTCATTATTTGCCAGTATTCCAGATAACAGAATTATCTGGAGCTGCACTGGCAAAGGTAGCTGCAGAGCTGGGGAGCAGCTCTAATGGGTTGTTGACATACCCAAATAGCTTCAGTAATGTGAATGAAGTGTGATCTACCTTTACTGGTAGCAGGCAAACAGAAGGCAATTTGATCAAAATTCCCTCCATTATATTTTCAAGGGTGTTCTCTGCAGAAACACCCTATTGTTTTGAAATGTGTTGGCTTTGAAGCATTTACATTCACGAGCTGGTATTACCTCCGAGAGCTCAAGAAGAAAGGTTTGAGAGGAACCTCTTTGCATAACAGACACTTTACTTATCAACTACATTTTCCCAGCATGCATAATTCTAAATACTGAATGATGGCAATTACTAAGGGCAGTTGAAGAGTGGGACGTTGAGGAGTGTTGTCATGTTATATTAGTTATGGGTAATAGCTGCTGACTTTGGAACAGTGATATGAGAATCAGACCACTTCAGAAGCTCAATTTGGAAGCTGGGAGAGTCATACAAGGTGACAGATCAGTACTGATGTAGGAAATGTCTTAGAGGCAGACAACTGCTGTTTTATGCATAAGTAGTTAGGGTCCCAATATTCTTCCTATGCAAATCAATGTCAAAATTCAGGTTAACCTGATTAGCATCATCTTGCAGAGGATTGTCTGTTGCTATATATCACAGAGAAGAGTTCTAATCACATTTTTGATGGAGAAAGTTACAAATTCTATAATTTACATAATATGTTGAACCTAGCAGCCCTAGGAATGTTATGAATAGCAGTCATTGTCTATCTAGAAATAATTCTTGTTCAGAGAAACAAGTGAGGAGGGTGCTTTTCTAGGAATGTAGGAAGGCATTTTGAATTGGTATGCATGGTATCCAGTTGTGCTGATCCTGCAATGTGCATTTCTCACAGACATATTTCTAACTCACATTTGGTGAGAGTACATTGAACATTCCAGCAGACTGCTCACTCACCTTTGGTAGTTTGCCTAAAACAGTGTGATCTCCATAGCTAATGATGCTTAAGGGCTTTTTTTTGTTGCATCTCATCCCTCATCTGCATGGGGTCACCTTTGCCATTTTTGAAGAAAGGTTTCTGCAAAAGAAGAGTGTTCAGGAGGCACTGACAGAGACCTGCAGTATGTCTAGGGGAGGAAGGAAGATTTCTTCTCATCTGTGCTGTAGGTATTCAAATGTGGCCAGGCAAATCATTCTTCTATGGAAAAGTTCCAATAAACCATAAGGGAGATATTATTAACTCATCCAGCATGTAAAAAAAAGAATGTGTTTTCATTCATTCAGGAGGCAGCAATAAAGATTTATTTTGTGTCTTGCATATTTATCATTTTTGGATGTCAGAACTGTTGGTTTCTGTCAACATTTAAAAAGATTTTCTGGTGAACCCCTCACATCTTCCAAGGAATATGTGTATTGGAGCAGGAAAAGATGGGTATTTTTGCTATCAGTAGCTGTATTTTAGAATGGAATTACCTATATTCACAAAGGACTGGTTTTAACATCTGGGTATCTAGATTAGGAATGTTGCCATTGTAAACAAAATTTCCATATGGGAAAACTTTATAGATATAACATTACTTTGGACTATGTAGTGGCTTACCGTATGTAATGCAGTATTTGTCAGTAATCTCAGTCCCAGGAGTTTCATCAGCTGTGCCTAGTTAGGAGGCGTATATTGCATTGAGACTGGATGCATAGGATGTTTTGTGCTCTTTCAAAGTAATTTCTTTGCTCCTTTGGCCCAGTGCTACTTTTTACTTTTGCACAACTTGATTTTCCTAAAGTGGTCTGACAGAAAAATACATGTGATGCTGTTTAGATTATTACATTATTTTAGGATTAAAAATTGGATTGCTGTGCTGTAGTGTGTTACTGAGCAGGTACAGTGATATGTATCTCTGATTATTAAGGTAAGAAGCAAATCTTATTTTTTTTATAAGAGCATAAAAGGAAGGAGAAACAGAAAAATGCATAAATGTGGAATATATGAACTCCTACTGTTCTGTTTTGGATATACCCTTATTCTCTACACAGTAAGGCTCATGCTGATTGTAAGTAGAGAAGAACTGTGTAATTTTTAGTGCTTAAAGTAAGATTTTTGGGTTTAGATTTGGTATTTATTGTCTTTTGCTTAAGGTTTGGTATTGTGTCTTTTGACTGCTCTAGCCCAATTCCTTCTTAGGCACTGCTTTACATTTTGCAGAAAGCATAATATAAGTGTACCTAAAATTCAGAAATAAAAATAGAGCATAATAAACAGTGAGTCTGAGCCCATTATGTGATGATAGGTGTTGCTTCTGACAAGAGTGAATGTATTATTATTACCTGACCTGGACTTATACTTTTTTTATAATTCCTGTATTAATTTTCATAAGCTTTCCTTTTCTAAGGAGGAGTGTTTCCTTGTCAAAGCAAACGCTGGCTTCACTCCTTGGAAGTGCTACTGTCAGTTTTGCCTTCCTCTCCTGGTAACTCTGGGAAAGAGAGATTAAATTGTAGTAAATCTCAGTGTATACTAGAAACTTTACATTTAATTATGCCTGTTCCCTGATAGGTAAGAACTTTAACATTCCCAGATATGCAATCTAAAGCCATTATTTATTGGAGATTTTTTTTCCTAAATAAATGCAATGAAGCTTCTTTTCTGGAAGCAGGATGGTGATTTTTTTTCTACCATTCTAGAAACTTCAGAATAGTAAGAAACTATTCAAGGTGGTGAATTTGCATGTATTAGGAAAAAAAATACTTTTAAATAGGACAGCATCGTATCATTTTAAAGCACTGAAGAGTAAGTAATACAAAACCAACCAAGGGGATAATCTCTGACACTTACAAACATTTATAATGGCATTAGTTCCAAGGAAGTTAGCTGAGGCAATTTGAACCTGTAGACCTGAACAAATAAATAAGCATGGCTTGCCACCAGCTATTTAAAAAATGTACCTGTATTGCTGTGAAGCTTTGTGCATCCAAATAAGCAGGGAGATCTACCAGATTTCTTCAGGGGCTTCCTTCAGTCCAGACATTGTCTGCTTTCCCAGGAAGTATTTCATACACAGGTAAAAAATGCCACAGTGCAGAAATACCTGGGCTTTCTGGAATTTCTGTGGGTTGCAGTTTCTGTTGCCAGTGCAGACCCCAGCTTGCATTTGATTCCAAACGGACTTGTCCAAATTCCCCGATCCCAAGGCAATCCCAAAGCAATTTTCTGCAAGCCCCGAGGAGTGCAGGAGAATAATAATGGAGCCTGTGCAAATGTTTAGTGTGAGCAAAGTGTGTGCTTGTATCAGGAAGGAGAACTCAGCGTAGGTCCCCTGCCATAAGTGCCACAACAACTTGCAGTCATGTACCAGTGTGGCCATAGGTGTCTGAGAGAGGCTGCTATTCTGGTCAGCGTCCACTTAGCACGCCAAAGGAGTTTGGAGACTATTATGCAGATGTCACAGCAATTCCTTCTCAGAGGCTCCAGCAGGAGTGTGCAGGCTGGGGCTGACCAGTGGCAGAGGCTCTTGGCAGGACAATATTCATCAGGGTCCCGAGTCCCTGCATCAGCAATGCAGAGGTGAACTTCTAGCCCTCCAGCCTCAGTTCCAAGACCTGCAAATATTTGTCCTGAGAACCATTTAAGACAATTGACCTGATGTGGTGTTCAAAGCTAAAAGCTTGATTTAAAACCAGGGAATTCACAGAAGCACAACTGGGAGTTGGAATTGGCTTTGCAAAGCCTTTATTTCTGCTACTAATGCTTAAGATGGAAACAACCCAGCTGGATTTCCAGCTCCCCAAAGTGAATTTGTAGGCCTGAGATTTAGAATAAAAAGCCCCATTACTGGTATATTGAGATATTTAACCTGCAAATCCGTAAGAGAATAATAATAATAATAATAAATAGCCATTTTTTGTAATGCTTTGATTACATTTTTTAGAGGTAAACCACATTTTAAAAGTGGAAACAGTGCTAAATGTGAATGGTAAGATGCATGTTGTACTGCTTATCTCCTACCATCTGCTCTGTAACAAAAAGGCAGTCTCAGTTTCTGGGTCAGAAACAAAGCTCTGGTAGTAACTTTGTACTTCTTGGAGGATGTAGTGTGCTTTAAACCAATTCCCTCCTGTTGTGCTGTGCAGTGGGAGGTCATTGGAAAAGTTTTAAGATAATCCAGGATGATTTAAATCACACAGTTTTAGTAAGAAGCTGTTAAGTTTTAAGTGCTAGCACAATTTGGCCAAGGACTGTGTGTAGATTGATTCTTAAAAGTCAAGTGCACATCTAAGTAAGACCTGGAGGCTTGCTGCAAATGGTTTGATGTTTATTCTTTTTTTCAAGATTTCCTTTATAAAAGTTTCTAACTGAGTTTCTAGTTTATACCAAACTTTTGTAATGCTGACATTTTGAGTACAGGATGATCAACCTGTCTGTACCTGCACCTACAGCCTCATGGAATATAATCTGTCTCATTCTCTACATCATTGCTCTAGTGAATGACTGATTCTATATGCTCAAAATAGTTAAAATTGAGTTGTTAGAAGTACCTGAAATGGTCACTGGTAACAGGTTAAAATCGAGAGGCAAATTGTGGCATTGCTCCTGTGTGTGATCTAACCCTTGTGCATGTATTGGGAGTTTGGGGGAGCTGAAGGGCTTGCTTTTTGTTACTCATTTTCTGAAATGACTCTTCTACCCTATGTTTCTGTCTTGTTTTCATTCCTTTTCCAAATGAAGTTCATGGATTGTTCATGATGCCAGCTGGTAAACATCTTCATCTGCTAGAATACCATTTTAGCAGGTTTAGTTATGGCTGTTTAGAAGAAACCCAGGAGACCAGTATGTACAAGTATCAAATATTTCAAATAAGCCTGGAAATGTCTTGTAATAGGCAAAAGAAACCACAGCAGCATTCAGTGAGGATCTAGGCTGCCTCGTTTGAGTGTCTTTCCCTCGCTACCAGCAGAGAGCACCTCCAGCGTGTGCTGGGGCTCAGCTACACTGGGAATGGAGGAAACTCGTGGGAGGAGACAAAGGGTGGTGTTGGCATCGCCACCCACCTTCTACCCAACAGTCGGTGAGCACCCCGAGCAAAAGGCGACGTTACAGCCCCTGCTGCTGGGGGGTGGCCCGGGCTTTGCGTGGCTGGCTCGCCAGGTAATCCACAGCGAGTGGACTTTGCTGACGCTGTTCCCTGCTTCTGTGGGCTCGGGGTCACCCAGCAAATTCCACTGCCTGCCACCAGGACTCACCCTTCCTGGGACAGTGCCCTAAGGACTGGCGGCAGGTCTGTCTTCCCTCTTATGTCAGTCGTAGTAAATCACTCATAACTTTTTCATGGACTGGAATCCTCATGCTTGTCTGTCTAGTCTTGTCTTGCTAATAATTGAAATCCCCTCGTTTAGAGAAACATGGGTAGTGGCCCAGCCAGGCTGCACGTATTGCAGACACCTGTTGATTTTACCTTGCCTATAATGGAAGCTGAGAACAGAATCCAAATGGAGAGATTAGAGTTAATCCTTGGAAGCAAGATGAAGTTCACAAATTGTTTATTTGACAAATTAGATTATTTGTCAAGCTGCTGCTGTCTATATAGTCCACCTATCTCTTCTCGATAAAGACATTTCTGAAACGTGGCTCATTTTTTTTTCCTGTGCTGGTGCACACAACTAATGCGTATCATTAATATGATCCTGAGGGAGCAGTTTGGAAGATAAAAGGATAATTTCCTCACCATGTGCACTCAGTCCTCAGCCTCCTTGCTGAGATTCCCCTGCTGGTTTGGATTCTGTTTTTTTGACATAAACCTGCCTTACCTGTAATAACCAGAAACGTAGTGAGCCTACTAGTTTACTTCAGGGATAGGATGGTACAAGTTCTGTTTGCAGTCTTTGGAATTCAGAAAGCTCAATTCTGTTTTAATCTGCAAACAAACACCTAGTTCTGACATTGCTATGTCTGTACAAGTTGAGAGCTATGTTGAGAAAGCCAGTGAGATAATTATAATCACTAAACTGTGAATAAATCATTTGTATTTAGCCTGGAGAAGAGGAGACTGAGGGGAGACCTCATTAATGTTTATAAATATGTTAAGGGTGAGTGTAGAGAGGATGGAGCCAGACTTTTCTCAATGTCGTCCAATGACAGGACGAGGGGCAATGGGTGCAAGTTGGAGCACAAGAGGTTTAGGCTTAACACAAGGAAGAACTTTTTCTCAGTGAGGGTGCCAGAGCTCTGGAA
>VYZU01027738.1:24752-41278 GCA_013401355.1 Ceyx cyanopectus
CTCAAAACCACATCCAAACTACCCTTAAACACATCCAGGGATGGTGATGCAACCCCCTCTCTGGGCACCTCCTTGTTTCATAGCTTTCAATTAATAAGAAAAAACAGTCACTCTGCACAACAAAGTAGATCATGGTCATCCAAATGCTCGATAAACATGATCCAGTAACATATGTGGACAAAAGCTTAATTGGCAATGTGCAGCTCTCACTGGTCACTCTGCTCTGGTCAGTGCTAACAGCACCTTAAGCAGGAGCAATTCATTGGGAATTTGAGTGGGTATCAATGAAATGTTTAGGATGAGGAGAAAATCCTTCTCCTCCTCTTCATCATCACCATCTTCCTCCATCACCACTGGAGACACTGTCCAGTGGATGATAGCCACCGTGGTTGCCTTTACTGACTGGCATCTGGGGAGTGTTTCCTTCTCTCTGCATTTCCCCTCTCCAGTCCCATTTTCTCTGCCCTTTCCTCTGCTTTGTTTTTTCCCATAAATGACTTTGTCTGTTAGAGTCACTGCATGTCATCAGCAGTGGATCCTGCTAATAAATCTTTGTGCACATTACCTGGCCTCAGCATCCTTTGTGCATCAGGGGATTTGATGGTGAAGGCTGAAGTAGAAAGCTGAAGAGAAAGTGAAAGGTTGTGAAGCAGAAAGGTGAAAGCTGAAGAGGAAAGAGGGGTCGAACAGCAGGACCTTAGGCCAGATGAAATGCTGCTGTGGATATACTGGTTTGGTTGTGCTGATCTCTGCTGTCAAAGTGCTCTCGCTGAGGGTATGGTTTGTAACAGGAAAGTTAGGAGATGCTCTCTGCTCTCTCTGCAAAAGTGCAGTTTTTTTCTGGAATTAATGCATCTGTGCAAGGACTTCACTGCAATTGAAAGTCAATCACAAGGACTTAGTGCCAGCAAATATTTGCTGGCAAATAAAAAAAATCTAGTGCCAACAAACAGACCAGAGTGTGTTTGTGCATGTTGAAGAAAGCAGGATGCACACAGAGGCACAGGCTCACATTCCAAGCTGTCCCTCTGACAAAGTGGGACACAGAATGTGTCAAAGTTTTTTTGCAGCCTGTGGATGATTCTGGTCTTCTTGCAGTTTGCTTATTAAATATCTGTTAAACTGTTTCTCCTCCTTCCTCCCAGAGGGTGTGAACACTACATAATCCCCCATTAGAGAGCTGAGCATCCCAAGCAGTGAGCAGTCTCGAGGGTGTATTGGCTCAAAGGCTGGCTCATGTCTGGACACTGCAGGGCTGAGGTCCCCAGCATGGGATGGGCTGGACACCCTATCACACCAGGGGTCTCTGTCTCTGCTGTCACCCCCAGCAGAACTTCCAGCACCTGTCAGAAGCCTGTCTGCAGATCTCTAGGGCCAGGAGACTCTGTGAAGTGACCTATTTTCACATTTGCTACTTCTTTTGCTTACAAAAGCAGATTTAGCTCAGTTCCTCTTTTATTTGGATTCTATTGTGTATATACTAATTGTATATTCCATGGAAAATACATAACTAGATGACTTATTCACAAAGAAATACAGGATAAGATATTGTATTTTTTATTTTTCTATTCATGAGTAATTGATAGAAAACAGCAGGTGTTACATTTTGTCTTGGGGCAGATAACATTCAAGGAAGAAGAAAAGGAAACCTCTCATTTTCCCACAGGTAAGGGACTGATAAATTATTCCATGATAGATAAAGATAGAAGCCACACAGCCAATGAAGCCTTGAAAAAAAGCCTGTAATAGTAACAGTGTTAGTAATAATAAAAGATGACTGCATGCTAACACTACTAAAAACTCGTTTGGATGCAGAACTCCAAAGTTTTGCATACTATTGAATCTAGAAGAAAGCATTTTATTGTCTTTAAATTATAAACAAAAGCAAAGACAAGCCACTGTACAAATGCAGTGGATTGGAGGCTTTGACTGACAATAGATAACCCCAAACTGTTATTTTTAGTTGCTTTTCTACAGTAGTGAATGGCATAAAATTGAAATCCCAGTGTCAGAATTATTCGTAACTCCAACTGTCTTTGCATCTATCAAATAAGGAAAATATGTTGAACCCAAGAAAAAAAAAGACCAAAACCACAACCAAAATTCTCCTGGGAGGAAGCTGAAATAAGAGGGGTATGATGATACCTCACCCAGTCCAGTCCTGGCTCTCCTATTTTCTCTCTTTTGTTTCCATTGCCTTGTCCTTCATCACGAGGAATATTCTTCCAGCACATTTCTCCCATTGCTCTAGAGCTGCTTGTAGTGTCTAGTAAGTGCATGGCATACCCAGTGAGATGTCAGGAGTCCTGTTCTATTCCACATCTCCCAGAGTACTCTCAGAGCCCTTGGGAACAAAATGGGAGTTTCTGCCCCATTTGTTCGGCGACACTGAAGTGTTCTGTGTCTGGTGCTGCTCAGCCTGTTCTTGGTGAGCTGCTGGGTGTTTGGCTGAGTTCTGCTCCATGGGAGGCTGGGCACCAGGACTGGTGCTGCTGTGCCAACCACACAATCTGCTCACCTGTGCCTGGCTCCTGGCAGGCAGGTGCCAGAGAGAAATCCATGTGGAGAACTTCACCAGTGAAATCCACACGTGAGCAAGACAGAATTTTCCAGTGGTCTGGGTGTTGGCTAAAGACTGTCATTTGAATAATTCTGCCAAGAGCAGGACAAAAATACTCACTGATTATTATGGACTATACATCACAGGCTTTGTGCATAGACTACTGAAAAAGTCTTGTCTTGCCCACTCCAATTCATCACTATGAAAAAAGTCAAGAAAAGATTACAAGTTGGTTTTAGCAAAATACAAGTGCATTAGCTCACAGAATTCCTTTCTTTCATGCAGCCCCTTGCTGATTGCATCTTTTAATGTAATCGAGTTGGTGATGAATCTCTCCTACATATTCTTCACTCCTCCAGGGTAATTGAGCCTTACCTACCTGAGGTATATTTGGATAACTGGCTGACTGTGGTGCTGTGCAATTGATTTGAAATTGATGCTGAATAGTGGAATAGTTGCTCGTGCTACAAAATAATAAGTGGAAGCAGCTCTGAGGTTTGCCCAAGAGCAGTTGAGAGATCAGGGTTAAATCAGACTTTGTGAAACTAGCCACAAATCTGTGCAAATTGATGGACTCACTTAGGTCAGGGCTGATATCAACTGGGTTTGTAAAGCTTTCTGGATGGACAACATACTACTTGTTCATCTTAAGCTAATGTAGGGAAAACTTCAGATATCTTGAAATTTGCTAGAAAATAATGAGAGCAAAAATGGAAACCTGATATCTTGGAAGAAAAACTGTTCGGGGATTTAGGGCATTGAAAATACATAATAAAGCTCCAAATCTCTGCTTTCTCTGGCTCGAAACAGGGTCTTAAATGTAGTTGTGCCTCTTCAGAAGCCAACACAACATAAGTGGTTCTCCTGTTAGGTCATTCTTCATCTATCCTCTGAAATGGTAAACAGGTCAAAGACTGTGCTTCCAGCACAACAGTTACAAAGGCCTCATTTGGAAAATGTATGCATCAAATGAACTTTTGGCAGAAATTAAGTTAAATCTTTTTTCACCTAGCTCCATAGCACATCCTTTGGACTAAATTATCTCCAGAGGTTCCTTTCAACCCCTAACATTCTATGATTCTATGAAAATGGCCTGGCCTCATCTTCAGTCATCTCTCTGATCTGTGTCTTCAAACTGACTGAATTTTGTGTTAGGAATCTAATGATTCTTTGGAGGTGAAAAAGGATTGTGTTTTATGATTTTAAAAATTGGAAGTTTCAGTATGGATGTCAAAATAGATGTTTAGACTTGCAGATATGGTAGGTAGCAGCTCATTGCAGCTTCACTGGTTATGTGCAAAACCTTTCAGTTGTATTTACTCCGGGAGAATGGTGCCTTTCTGCTAACATCTCTCTGTCAAAGGCAAAGATGGGCTTAGTTTGAACTTAGCTTATTAGCAAAATCCTCAGCATCTACTCTTTTTCTTGGGCTGATGATCTGTAAATAGGCTCAGAGCTGAATCAGAGATTTTGTACCCTGTTGCCCTTCATTAAGGAAACTGAAGTAAAAGAATGGGCTGAAGGTCTGACTTGCTTGTCAGGCAGCAAGGAAGAAATCCTGAGCTTGCATTTCTGCCATTCAGTTTAAAAATGTTGAATGCGTGTAATGACATGGAACATTGTTCCTGCCCATTTTAATTCACTCTAAAACTTTTGCAGATTGACTTTCCACCACAAAATGCAAAGGTTTCTCTGCATCTCTGGTCATGTCTTAGCAGATGACTATTGCTCCCAGCTGCCTCTGAACTAACTGAGCTGCAGCTCAGGTGACAGGGCTCTCAGTTTTGCCAGGTGTCTTAATATGAACTTGTCCAGTAGGTGAGAAAAGAAATGAAAATGCCTGAGCCAGACTTTTTTGTGGCTAAATTTGACATAAGGAAAATGTCCATTTACGATTCTAGCTGAAAGAGAAGCTATATTTTACAGGTGCAAATGACTTTTTGCTGAAGCAATTCTTTTCTGTTTTGCTTGAAATGAAAGGATGGAGTCAAGTTCTGAAGTGATTTATTTTGAAATAAAAAAAATACATGTTGCAAGGCATAAAGAGTAAAGCATGTCTGTGGACTAAACTATATACTTCGAAGGTTTTGTCAGTTATTTCTTTTGATGTGGTTCTCTGTTTACTTGAGATACTACTTGAGATAGAGTTTTAGATTCTTGACACAACAGTAGCATAGATGTTTAATGTCATACTTCAGAATCCTTAAAATAGCAATATTTTAGTAGTATTTTGTGGATTTCCATTTTAAACTCCTACTGTCTTACTCTGTTGAATGGTTTAATAGTTTGGGTTTTTTTTCCCCATATGATCAGTGGGCTGCCCATTATCAAATGGGATTTCCATAGTAAAACATTCACATCGACCTTCACTTTTTTTTTTTATCAGTGATGGAGACTTGCTCTTGTGATTTTTGAGCATTGCTCAGCTTTCACCTGACTGTCCTCTCTTCTAGCCATTTACATACTAAATAATCGATGTAATTTTGATCACTCTAATAGAAAAAATGCTTTGGGGTTAAAGTACTAAATCAATTAACATCAAGTGCAGTGTTAATGCCCAGCTCTGCCAAGGACTTCTTGACTGGTCTTTGGCAAGTGGTTTTATCTCTGAGCCTCCTTTCTGTTAATGAATGGGAGAAGGTTGATGCTTCATCCTTTCTCCCATTTGTTTTCTAGAAAAAAACTTACTCTGGAAAGTGTCTAAACCTAACACTGCCCTGCAAAGGAGAGACAGTGGCCCCTGTCAGGCTGTCTGAGAAGCTGGGACGATATGTTCTTGGCTCTTTCCATCTTGCTAAGTTAGTGGTAAGCCAAGCAGCCCAGTTAAGAGTCAGGTCTGCTCAGCTGACCATGAAGAAATGCCATCATTTAACTGAAGTTCTTACTGTGATAGAAAAAGCTGTGCTGCTAAGAGACTTCTGCNTTCATTAAGGAAACTGAAGTAAAAGAATGGGCTGAAGGTCTGACTTGCTTGTCAGGCAGCAAGGAAGAAATCCTGAGCTTGCATTTCTGCCATTCAGTTTAAAAATGTTGAATGCGTGTAATGACATGGAACATTGTTCCTGCCCATTTTAATTCACTCTAAAACTTTTGCAGATTGACTTTCCACCACAAAATGCAAAGGTTTCTCTGCATCTCTGGTCATGTCTTAGCAGATGACTATTGCTCCCAGCTGCCTCTGAACTAACTGAGCTGCAGCTCAGGTGACAGGGCTCTCAGTTTTGCCAGGTGTCTTAATATGAACTTGTCCAGTAGGTGAGAAAAGAAATGAAAATGCCTGAGCCAGACTTTTTTGTGGCTAAATTTGACATAAGGAAAATGTCCATTTACGATTCTAGCTGAAAGAGAAGCTATATTTTACAGGTGCAAATGACTTTTTGCTGAAGCAATTCTTTTCTGTTTTGCTTGAAATGAAAGGATGGAGTCAAGTTCTGAAGTGATTTATTTTGAAATAAAAAAAATACATGTTGCAAGGCATAAAGAGTAAAGCATGTCTGTGGACTAAACTATATACTTCGAAGGTTTTGTCAGTTATTTCTTTTGATGTGGTTCTCTGTTTACTTGAGATACTACTTGAGATAGAGTTTTAGATTCTTGACACAACAGTAGCATAGATGTTTAATGTCATACTTCAGAATCCTTAAAATAGCAATATTTTAGTAGTATTTTGTGGATTTCCATTTTAAACTCCTACTGTCTTACTCTGTTGAATGGTTTAATAGTTTGGGTTTTTTTTCCCCATATGATCAGTGGGCTGCCCATTATCAAATGGGATTTCCATAGTAAAACATTCACATCGACCTTCACTTTTTTTTTTTATCAGTGATGGAGACTTGCTCTTGTGATTTTTGAGCATTGCTCAGCTTTCACCTGACTGTCCTCTCTTCTAGCCATTTACATACTAAATAATCGATGTAATTTTGATCACTCTAATAGAAAAAATGCTTTGGGGTTAAAGTACTAAATCAATTAACATCAAGTGCAGTGTTAATGCCCAGCTCTGCCAAGGACTTCTTGACTGGTCTTTGGCAAGTGGTTTTATCTCTGAGCCTCCTTTCTGTTAAAGAATGGGAGAAGGTTGATGCTTCATCCTTTCTCCCATTTGTTTTCTAGAAAAAAACTTACTCTGGAAAGTGTCTAAACCTAACACTGCCCTGCAAAGGAGAGACAGTGGCCCCTGTCAGGCTGTCTGAGAAGCTGGGACGATATGTTCTTGGCTCTTTCCATCTTGCTAAGTTAGTGGTAAGCCAAGCAGCCCAGTTAAGAGTCAGGTCTGCTCAGCTGACCATGAAGAAATGCCATCATTTAACTGAAGTTCTTACTGTGATAGAAAAAGCTGTGCTGCTAAGAGACTTCTGCTCTGTTTAGCCCTGAAATACAAAAGAAGTGTATTTTATTCTGTATTTGTTCATTATTACTTTTTCTTGCAATGTATGGTATAAATAACAACCCTATCCAGAGCCCTGGCAAGCACTATGGGCATTACTGGCAATCAGTGTGGCAGGAGGAAACTTGGTCCTTTGCAGCACTGGGCTGTTTATGATCAGAGTTGGTGGAAGGGCAGATGGACTGTAATTTTACTGAATTAATCCCATGCTTGGAGATGAATTTATTTTTTTTTTCTTCCCCTGGGGGAAGATTATCTATTTGGCTTAAGTCAGTAGCATTTACACTAGATCTGAATGGCTAACAGAATTTCATTTTGAAGTCTGAAACTCATTTTGCATTTTGAATCCTCTTTTTCCCCCTGGTAGTCAGAAGGGAACTGGAGACTTTTGGCTGTCTCATCACCTATCAGCAGTTGCATGATGGTTAGTTTTAATCAAGTTGTGTAGAAACAAAATGCTTGCTCTTAGGCATTTCTCCTGAATGGTGAGGAGCTAGTATCCATATAAATGTATAAAAAATACATTGATAAACTGAATTAATTGATAAACACACATTGTTCCTTAATACACGATTGCTAGGAGCCATATGAGGATGGTGAGGATTAAAATTATTAAAATAGAAGACAAATTAAAAAGAAAAATATTATTTTTTTTTATTATACAGGGAAGAGACTGTAATAAACAGTATCCCTTCTGAAAAAAATCTTGCTAGTATTTGTATTTTAAAGAATCTGAGTTATAGTTGGTGCAACTGTGTTTGCTTCAGGGAATGGGTATGTCGGATCTGATTTGGATCTAGGCATCCTCCTGGACAGCAATGCACAAGCCTGCTTCATCTGCCTTGCTGAGAATCCCACCCTACACTGGTTAGAAAGGTACCAAGGCTGCTTTTTATTTCTTTTTGGTTGCATCATTTCCCACCTATATTAATTGGTCCGTCTTTTCCAGTGCAAACTGTGTGTGATTGATCCTCCCACTCTACTAAAAATTAAAGCATGGTGTAACAAACTTTAATTGCACTTCCATTTGTAGATCAAGCTGTTCTTTCCTTCTGTCCCATAAGACCAAGATGTTGCATCAACTGTGAAGCCAATTTCCATCAGACATTTAAAATGAGGCAGAGAGATTAGTGTGTGCATATCCATAAATTAAACAAAAAAAACCCCAACCCAAACCACAAAACTTCTCTCAGAACTGGAATCAATTTCTTTGTGTTTTTTTCCCCAGTTTCATGGAAGAAAGTGGTGTATTCTAGGTGGACAAGCATGTGAAAGGGTATGTTGCCCCTTTAGAGTTGGTTGAGGTTGGAGGATAGATATCAGCATTCCTGACAGTTATTTCCAAGACTGTACTGGGAGACAAAGTGACTGTTCAGTGGCTGAGAGGCAGCAACACACTATTGTGCCACAGAATCCTTTCTTACGGGTCCTAGGTGAGCTGCACTGGCATTTAAATGACTTAATGTATCAGACTTCAGCAAGGTGCATTTTGTGATGGATTTAGGTGTATTCAGAAATGGGTAGTGGACTAATACATGTATAGTGACAGTGCAAATGGAAGACTTTAGCACATGTCATGGAGTTACTGTCCTTAGAAGCCTGCAGAACAATACTGGTTCTTTTTCATATGGTACCAAATCATCTTTAGGAGACAAAATTCGAAGTTGCATGAATTTGACTTCAGTGAGCCATCAGAAGCCCACATCTACCTCTCGCAAAGTTTGTTATTGCCTAGTGGATGAAGAATCAAATATTCCTGGTATAGATTCTCTTCTTCTGTGAGGAAGGGGAAAAAAGGATTGCTCAGCTGCTGTTATTGGTGGTGGCACAATATGAAGGTTAAAGCCAAGATGAGAGTTAGACCAGTTTGCAATAGGTTCCATACCAGCTGGAGACTGCCAGAAAGCATTGTGCTCCTGTCAGTCCCCATCACTGTTGCTAGAGCATTTTGGAAAGGTGATGCTGAGGGTCTGTTTCTGCTGAGTCCTCCCAGTGCCTGGGGAATTACCAGAAAGGGAATACAGAGATAATTTATGGTCTTCCTGCACTCCATAAACAGCACTTAGGAAGCAGACCATCTGGCCTTACGTGCTTCTTGCCCTCAGATACTTACAAAATATATATATATATCAAAGTTAAGTTCAAAGTCATTCTGATGTCTGCCTGTGAATACCCTGAAAAAGTCATTGCACTGTTGGCTTTCAGTGTAGAGTGTGAGTCAGAAGTGTCCCAAGTGACTGTCTCTGCCTTTGCTTCTGATGATTCTATGGTAATAACCTCACTTAGAGATGGCAGATGTGCAGAAAGACTGAGTCACTGTCCAAACAAAGTACAGGCTAAATCCAACAAGAGAAAGAGATGAAGGTGTTCAGGAAGGGCATATGGTATATATATCAAGCAGACGGATTGATGATAGATATGTGCTGATGCTAATTCCCCCTCTTCATAGGAATCACTTGAATGAATACAAATTACTTCAAACTTCCCCATCTTCAGACCTCAAGAAACCAAATGGCAGCTAGTTTCAATTGATGTTTCAGTGAGTACATGCAGTATAGAAACACATCCCTCCCATCCTGCTTTGTGGCTGGAAATCCTTCTTTGCCCAATGTCCTGCTGAGACTTTTAGCTCCCTGTGGTTTATGCTGCATGCAGCTGCTGTTATTCCAAAGTGTTGCTGTGGCAGAAGTGTGAGCAAAGTTGTTCGTGTCAAGGATGAAGGCTGTGGTCTATGTGTGCAGCTGGGAGGAAAGGACTTCCCATAGCAGCTCCTCACTCTGGACTGGATCCTGTGAGGAGGTCAAGGCCATTGCTCTCCAACACATGTATGACCTGGAAGGAGGTAAAATGCAGCAATGAAGATACCATGATTTTCAGCTCTTTGCTTACCTGCTGCTTTAATCTCAGGGACTCATGATAAATAAAGGTGTTGAGGTAGTTGCAGGCAAATGGTATTTTTACAGAGCTAAAGTGTAATCCTCCACATAGGAGCAGGCAGGTTCTCATTGATAATGGATCAGGCTCTGCTCACCTCTGAGCACTGCAGTGACTGGCTGTCAGATGAGCCCCTAGTTAATTTTGCTGTTTGTACCACTTTTTTTTGCAGGAATCAAGCAGTGCAGAATGGGACAGTGGCATTCTGGTGACTCTGCCATTGAAAGTTTTAGCATTCACAATTTTTGAAGGGATAGAAAGGGACACTTGTTCTCCACCTCTACTCTCTGACCTTATTGAGCTAATTTTTGTAAGCACTGGGAGCAGGTTGACCTTGGAGTCAGAGAGATTCCTCAGTATGGAATTTTTTTTTGTTTGTGGTGGTTTGGTAGTCTGCTGTAGTTCAGGGCTTGTCTTTGTACAGTTCTCCTCCCTTATCACCCTTGAGCTTGAACTATACTTCAGAATTCTGGGGGGGGGGAAATGTGGCTTTGTTGCAGAGACAACTTTTCTAGTACAAAGTCTGTGTGACTATAGCTATATCTAAACTATATAGCTAAACTATATATTTATATATAGCTAATTCTATATTAGCTATATCTAAAATGAAGATATAACCAAGCCGGCTTTGGACCACGTAGCTTGAATATGACAAGGACAGTGTGCTGAATTAAAGTAGCTAATTAGCTGTGATGAAAAGCCGATTTATGGGGCTGGGTGAAGGCAACTATCATGCTTCTGGACTAGCTGGTTCCAAGGTGCCTCCAGGATCTCTCTGTAGCACTGCAGTGTGCTGGGCAGGCACATCTCCAGCAATGAAAGGTTGTACAGCTGCAAGCTGCCCTTACTACTATTACTGAGGTGCCACCTGAGACTGCATCCTGGCTCCTTTGCAGGCTATGACCCTGGAGCACACAAGGCTGCTTCCTAGTTGCTCTGATTTCCCCAGAAAGGAAAGCCAAGCAAGCTCCAGCAGGATCCAAGCTGTGCAATCAAAATCACAGAATCGCAGAATCAATCCCATAATCCCAGAATGTTAGGGGTTGGAAGGCACCTCTGAAGATCACTGACTCCTGTTTTTTCTTGGTAATGTGGTACAGCCTTAGGCAGTAAGGGTGGGATCAATCTCATTTAACTGAAAGTGCTGGAAGGTTACTTATCAGCCTGGACTGGTTCTGTAGGTTGCCTCAAAAGAATAGAGGCAGGTACTTCCAGTGGATCCTTTGTCTCAACCTGGAATAGATGAGGTGAATCACTCTCTGGAGCTGTCTTGTCTTTATCCATTGACAGAAGAGAAGAAGGCGTGGTGATTATATTGAACTTGATGCCAGTCTTTGAGACAACTGAAGACTGGTGAGGTCCATCTTTTGAAGTTGAATCTAAGCCATATGCTGGAACATTTGTTGTTCAGGATATAGTAAAAAAAGAGACATGTTCCTAAGTCAGAGGATCTGAACTACCTGCTATAAATAACAGCTTGTTTAAAATGATGAAAAGTTGCTATGTGGGAATAAACCATCTGAAACCATTTAAGAAAAAGATAGTCTCAAAATTCTACAAAGCCTAAGAGTTCAGCCAAAACAATTTATGAATCTAGCTGGAGCAACCTCCTGAGTAGCTAAAACTAGCATCTTATTAAATGAAGTTAGCAGGACACATCTTATGGGTAGTATTCTAGGGAGTGTGCTGCTTTATTTTTCTTGGTTTGACTCTTAATCTGGCCATGTATTTATTTAAATGCCTTTCTATTTAATTTCCAATAGGTTGCAGGAGTTCACACAGAGGTGTGGGGTTTATTTTTTGGTGGGTCCTTTTTTTTTTTTTTCACTGAATATACATGTGAATCAAAGAGAGCCTTAAGATGTCTCTTCACTCAGAAAGTTCAGTATAATCCAAACATGTGCAATACATGCTGATTTTATCACCATAGCTAATTGATGAGGAGTTTTGTTGAAGGGCTGAATTTATCTTGAGACTGAGCCAATTGAAAACATTTTTAATCACAACACCAAGGAATAAAAGGAAAAGAAGAGGAAAGCAGGGCTTTTCTTGGTTAATTTTTGTAGATTAAAGTTATGTTAAATCTGTTAGTTCAAAGAGAACATTTTAAAGTGCATTTTCCTCAGAAGTTTGCACTCACAAGTTGTTCTAGGAGCTAGAAGCATCAATGACTTGAAATGCCCCACAGACCACATCTGGGCCATTGAACCAAATTCTTCAGAGTCTCTGGGTTTGGTGCACACCCTGGATATGACAGAGCAAGGGGTTCGGGGCTCCTGAATTGGAGTGGATCTGCCAGGTATCTCCTGAAGTAATTGTATGGACCAGGTGGGAGCACAGGGTTCTGTTTGGCTTCAGCTACCAAAGAGATAATTTTAAAACTTTTTTTAGTAGATTGGGAGCTGTTTTTTTGTTTTTTTTTTTAAAAAAGAAAATGCTGAGAACATTGGCATTGTTCCTGGCAGACAGCCAGATCCCTAGAGGTCAGGAAAAACAGATTATGGAACAGGAAAGTGAGCATTACCATTCTTGTGTCACTCTACACATTTATTCCACCTAAAATTCTAATTAGACAACACATTTTGATATGAATAAGGTCTTTAATCTTGCCTTTTGTATAGGTCACTTCATCTGCTCTAAGTCTTTCAATACACTTGGAATGAAAAGCACTACTCACCTAGGATTGTTTGGGATTCCTACATGGCATTTTTCCTCTGTAAGAGCAGCTGCAACTCAGTTTGGCAGAGGTAGTCACTTCCAATAACCAAAAGCAGGGTATTTTCATATCTGTAGAATAATTATGGGAATCTTTGTCTCTGTGTTCTGAAAGTATACAAGGTATTCAGTAGACTGGGACAGGATGAAAAGATTTGAAATAAAGGTCAATTCCTTAGCATTTTCTTTTTAATAGCTGTTGTTGCAGTGCCTGTTTTTGTGGTATTTATTGCCCCAGTGAGTTGAAAGCTGAGATGTTGTATTCATGGCTTGACTGTAAATGTTCTGTTTGTCTTCAGACATGAGTTGTGAGCAGAAAGGTACTGCATATGATGGAGTCCTTCACTTGGCAGGCAGTTCCACCGAGATAAAGCATGACAAAATCTGATTGAGTGGAAAGGACTGAGTTATTTTTGAATTGTGGTATATTCACAATTGATGAAGTTCAATACGGAGCCTGACAAATGACTGAGATCTACATTTCTGCTACCTGGCCTTAAACTGTCTGAAGGCCAAATCAAACAGCAGTTTAATTTTGCAGTATGCTCAGGACTGCATCTGGGTTGGGATTTGCTTTATGAAGTTCTGACCTGCCTCTGTGGCCCCTCCTTGTTCCATTTACCAAGCAAATGGGTGAATTATTTGGGCTTGCTATTTCTGATGTTTCTAAAAATACTGAATACGTGAATTTGTAGCTTACTGACATTAATCAAACTATATTAACATTCTAGAATAATGTGAATAATGAAGTGAAAATCCAATCCGTGTGGAACATGGAGACTCGAGGCTTTAGAACATTTTAAATCCTTATCTAGTGATTTCACATTTTCATTGACCTTGACCCTGAAGATTGCTAAATACCTCCATTCTATGAAAGAAAAGTCTTAAACCACAGTCATTCACTGGGCCTGTGGTTTATTTGCAAGTGGTATCGACTGGTGATTTTTATAATTTGTGTACACTGCTCTCAGAATGGAATATAAATCTCTGCTACTAGCAGAGGCAGCTTCCATATATTTAAATGTCTGGAATCCTTCACAGATAAACTTTTTATCATTATTTTGGTGAGCAGCAGCAGCCACATTTAGTGAGATGGCCCAGTGCTATGGGTAATTCACTGCTTATTCACCAGAAGGGGAAAAATAGAAGTCCTCAGCATAATGGGTAATGAATGTGTCTGACTTCAGTGACTACAAGAGCTGGATGGTGAATCATCTTCCAGTGAGACTGAACATAGTTTTTTTCACCTAATACTTTTTGACATTTTTCATGCTGAAGAATACATAAATCTATCTTCTTTTTCATGCAGCTTGGATTTAACAGCATGAAGTAAGTTAGGCTGAACAAATCAGTCTTAGTTCATGTCTGTTGTTAAAGAGTTTATTATTCCTCCAGATTTTGTTGAAAGCTATTAATTGTTATGAGTCTGAGTTCACAGTTTTGCCCATAATCACTTATGTAGTTGTTTTGCATTGTTTTAAGAAAATGATTGATTGCAAAGGACATACACACAAAAAAAGGGCGCTCAGTGTTACCCTGAAAATACATAATTTCAATTTATTTCAGTGTTAGGAATGGGAGCACATTCCTTCTGTCCTGCCAACTTCTGAATTCTTTCAAAGTGAATAATAGTAATTCCTTACTTCTCTTTCTGACTGTGGGTTTTGCTTTCCATGTCCAGAAGAGCCCATTCTGATGAGGTGACCTGTCATTCAGCAGAATACATGCTGTTCACTTACACCAGACAATTTTACATCAAAAACGTAACTTTGTGTTTGAGTTACAACTCGTTTTTTAGACTGTATCATGCAGGGTGAGTGTCAAGTGGAAGAATCCAATCTCTTTTCTGTATTGGTTAGTAATAGGACAAGAAGTAACAGGTATAAACTGGAGCATGGAAGGTTCCACCTCAACATGAGGAGAAACTTCTTTGAGGGTTATAGGGCCTGGCACAGGCTGCCCAGAGATGTTGTGGAGCCTCCTTCTCTGGAGACTTTCCAGACCCACCTGAATCTGTTCCTGTGTGGCCTGCCCTGTGTGGTCCTGCTCTGGCAGGGGCTTGGACTCAATGATCTCCAGAGGTCTCTTCCAACCCCTGACATTCTAATATTCTATAAACACTTATCTTGGTCCATGTTCTCTCTTTCCAAAACTTGTCTTCTCCCTGTCTTGAGATCCCCCTTTCAGGCTCACTCTGTACCCCAGCGCTCTCCAGCATCCCTCACAGTGGGACATGGCTGCAGTTCACTCCGTGTTGGGCAGCACCACTGCCAGATTGAACACCCTGCTACTTGGCTCTGGACAACACTGCAATGTGGACCATGTCACATATTGAGTGACAGCATTTATAAAGCACTTTCTTGTATAATAATGAAATACAGTGTAATTGCTTCAGTCAAACTATTTGGTCTAGTCAGGTGTATAATTGGTGTTATTAATCTTATTTATCCAGGGTAGGTTTTTTAGTCTAATGAATCATAACTCCTGATGAGATCCCACAAGACAGCATAAAGTTTTAAAAGTAAAAGAAAGCATGTCTTACTTTTCCCTCCCACAGCACTCCTGTTTTTCAGTGCCAAACACTGTCAACCTGTCAAAAATAAACATATATAATACATTTATGCATCTGCTTTTCTTGATTATCTCAAAAGATATGTCAGTCTCAAGCTTCTGAGCCAGAATCTGACCTGCTGATAAGCTGGTGTGGAAGTTGCCTGAGTTAAGAAAAGAACAGATGATGTCTTGACATGTCTTACTAAAGGACTGGGTCAGGAACTCATTGGAGCCACACATATTACAGGTTTTAATGGGATGCTAGCCTTTTGTCCTGGTATTGACTGGGGTAGAGTTAATATTCTTCACATAACAGCTGTGGGGCTGTTTTGGATTTGTGCTGATGTTGGATGGAGCCTGGCTTTCCTGGAGAGGGCTGAACACACCTCTCTGTCCATGGGAAGTGGTGAATTAATTCCTTGGTTTGCTCTACTTGTGTGCATGGATTTTGCTTTACCTATTTAACTGTCTTCATCTCAACCCATGAACATTTTCATTCTTACTCTGCTGATTCTCTTCCCCCATCCCACCGAGGATGGGGGCAGTGAGCGAGTGGCTGGGTTGGACTTAGTTGCTGGCTGGATTTAAACCACAACATCTTTATTGCTGACTGAAATCCTCTCAGTGCTAGTCCTAGATGCAATATAGAGGTGAGAGACCACTTGCCTTTGAAAGTGTTCCTGGAGGTCACAACTCTCACCAAAACTCAGCCTAGTAGCCCTGATCTGAGACTTCTAAAAAAAGGGCTGTCAACAGTGAGAAATTGCTTATAGACAAGATTTTTTCTAAAGGAAATGCATATTTATTGATCATACCTTTTACAGGAGGAAAAAAGGCTTTGTGTAGAGACACAGGACCAGGTAAATAGCTGCCTTCCTATCTGAAATATAAACTGGCTTTGTATTTCTTCTCTGCATAAAACCAGTTTCTATCCCTGTGGTTTCATTTTCAGAGTTAGGGCTTCATAGGAATTTGTGGCTGAGATTCACTCTGCTTCCAGTTTCCACTTGAGAAGTAAATTGTTATTGTCATTATGTAATGAACTGATCAATTAATGAGCTCTTTAGTTACTAAAAATATAACTTAAGACCTTATGGGACCTACTAAAGGATGTGAAAATACCTCATTTAAAAGAGGGTTTATTTTCTTTATTACCGAAATTTCAAAACCCAATCTGATTGTGATGGTAGATCTGTCTAGAGAAAGATAAAAAAATAGTCAACATGGATTCCGTAAGGGGAAATCATGCTTGTCTAATCTGATAACCTTTTATGAGGATATCAGTAGATGGTTAGACGAGGGTAGTGCAGTGGATGTGATATACCTTGACTTCAGCAAGGCTTTTGATGCTGTCTCCCATGGGATTCTCACAGCCAA
>VYZU01027738.1:42241-58179 GCA_013401355.1 Ceyx cyanopectus
GGGGGGTTGTGGAGTCTCCATCTCTGGAGACACTTAAGACCCGCCTGGATCTGTTCCTGAGTGACTTGGTCTAGGTGATCCTGCTCAGGCAGGGGGGTTGGACTAGATGATCTTCTAGGTCCCTTCCAGCCCCTAATTTCTGTGATTCTGTGATTCTGTGATTAAAAAATATATATTTTAACTATGGAAAAATATAATATAGTATAATTTAACATTAATCCTGGAACTGAACATCAGGATTTTGTTGAGGTTGAGACAAATAGGAGCAGAGTATGTAATCCTTGCTTTCTGACCTCTGTCACTTGAAGAAGTCTGCATTCAGAGTCATACATGAACAAAAGCCCCTTATAGCTTCTTACAACTGAGTATATATACCAACACCTTGGGAACAACAAATAGAATTTTAGATCCAGCAGGCTGGAGGTATATTGACACAATCTTGCATTAAAATGTCCTAATCAGGAAGATTTTATATCAGGAAGAATTTCTTTACAGAGAGGGTGGTTAGGCATTGGAATGGGCTGCCCAGGGAGGTGGTTGAATCCCCATCCCTGGAGGTATTTAAAAAACATGTATATGTGGTGCTGGGGGACATGGTTTAGGGACCCTGGCAGTGTAGGGTTAATGGCTGGACTTGAGGATCTTAAAGGTCCCTTCCAGCCAAATGATTCTATGATTCTAATCTGACAAGCTTTGGCCATTCCAATGTCCGAGCTGTGATTGCGTGAAGCATCAATGTGTTGTGGTGGTGCTGAGTCAGCTGCACTCTGGGAAGATTCCAGACCTTTTATCACCTGAGGAAAGTTAATCCAGCTGTGCTGAAGGCCAGAGGAGTTTTGCCTTTGTCTTGTCACCCTAGATCTGCGAAAGCCCCATCTGATACTTAGCTCTTGGCAACACATCCATCTATTTTAGCTACCCACTTGAAAAAGTAGACCAAAGCATTCCTTGTCCTAACATGAGCTGATCTGAGCTGAGATCATCAGACGTGTTACTGGTGGTTTCATCATTGTTGCATAATCCAGCCTGCCAATTTCTATTATAACCAAATGATTTATTGAGGGGCTGGAATTTAGAGAGCAATGCCTTTCTTTCCTCTGTCCTTTGTCTGTTACCCAGCATATGATTGGTTTCCTTCTGATCCTTTCTTGGCACCCCCACTTAGCTTATTCCTTTTCCCTTCATGTTGATATATGCTTTCTGTTTTGTCTTGACCTTCAGGAACACTCTGCTAAGATGATTGAGCTTAAGGCAAAGCGAGTGTGAGGATGTGTCCTGAATGAGCAGGAGGGGGAAGGGAGCCTAGCAGAAAGAATCAGTATATTTCTTGATTTTCCTTTCACAAATGGTTTTTTAAATTGTCCAGAAGAAGGGAAAATACTTTGGACTCTACATTTCCAATTTTTGGAATTTCTCTTGAGTGACCTCCACGGGCTGTTTTCCTTATTTGTGTTTTACTAACTCTTTCTCTTTGAAATCTTAATTTATTTACATAAATTATATGATTAATTAATATTGCCTTATTATTTTTAGCTACATTTGATCATATAACCAGACATGCCTTCAGCAAAATAACAATGTCACTGGCAGAAAACAGGTAGTTAAGCAGGTAGCCTGATATATATCTACATCTGTTGCTGGAAAGCTATAAATTATTTGTGTTTCCAAGTTGAACTGTTACACTGAATATTTGCCTTGCAAACTTAGAAATTGCAGCCAATCTAAGCAAGTCATTTGCTTTTCAGCATTAATTTCACTTCTTGTGCCAGGCTCTGTAAATGTTTCCTCATGTATCACTGTCACAATGCCATACATTTGAAATGTCAAATTATGCAGTGTCTGGTGTCATAAGAATGCTATTAGCAGGGGCAAAAATTGCCATGCAGAGAAGAAACACTTGTTTTCAGTAGCTCCCCTACCTGCTGTTGTGGTTCTACGGACAGAGGTACCCAAGGGCTGTACAGAAGATGCACCCTTTGAGTATTTAAGCCATCCCCTTGAGGTACCTTTTTTCCTGTACTAAAAAAACATGTGGTTTGTGCATTTCAGCTGCAGCATTGCTTTCTTTCCCTAGGCTCTCGCAGCCAAAGTGTACATGCCAGAAAGGGCAGACAAATGCCACGCTTTTTAGTAGTTATTTTGCAATTATTGTTAGTTCACAAGGCTTTTATGAGAAATTATCATACTAAAGCAAAGTAAGAGGCAAATTTTCAGACTATGTATTGTATGTAGGAGACAAGGGTTCTGTTTTGCTCTCCTGCTCCCCATTTACCATCAGATTTATAACACACTAGCACAGCAACTGAAGATTAAAAAGGGATTAACCTTTCTGGTTATCCACAATTTCTCATAGTACTTGCAGAAATAATATAATTGATCACTGGGTTATTATTTTCCTAGTGAAGTAATACTGCTATAGAGGTTAGACAAGTTAGGGCTGGGTAATAACCTATTTATAATAATAAGTGAAAGGCAATCACATCATTATCCTCAAGAGGCTTCACAGAAGGATGTCCATGTTATGTGGTGTTTTGTCATTCAGACCATGTGTTTTTACCCAAAACAACAGGTTCTGTGCTGCCAACTTGCCTCTACCATCCCTGGCCCCCTTGTATGTCCCTCCCCACTCTGACAGAGGATTTCATATGAAACTACAGAGCTAGTTATGTCAGCATCTCCTCTTATGGTTTGAACACTTCAGACTGGTGCATGAGTCAAGAGGGCTGAAGTCCTAATTTTGTGTCCTTGGGCTTGATTCATTTGCTCATGCATGAGCATTTTAGTGCCATTTGAGCTATCTGAGGGGATTTCTCCAGAAGCCTCCAGAGGGAATGGGTGCTCACAGAGGTCCTGTGAAATACATACCAGCTCTTCAGGGATTTGTCAGCTACTCTAGTGTGTCTCAAGTGGCACTAAGGCATTTAAATGTGCATCACCACCTCGTGCCCTAAATAATCAGTTTGCAAATCAGAAATAAATCTTCTACTTTCTGAATATCCAGTTCTGTAGGAAAGCAATGAAGAGGCTGTGATGTTCCCAAAGGAAAAACAAATGCCTGTCGGGTTGTCTAAATGCCACATACCATTGCTCAGGTGCAGGAAACAAACACACAGAAAATGTTTGGCATTTCAACCAACTTGTGTAGGAGCAGGGATGAACTGGAACTTGAACGTCCATGGTTGTGGTGCTTCTATAACCTAAGCAGACCCTTAAGCCTCTCCAGGACACCGATCATCTTGGTGTAATATTAAATTAACCATAATGTAATAATTTAAGGTAAGATGAACTGGTGCCTGAAAATGACTATTTGTTTTCATTGTCTCTACAGGCAACTTAAGTGACTTGATTAAACTGTGGAGCTTGCTTGAGGATCACTCAAGCCAGTAAAAACTTAATTCCTACTTTCAAAGAAAAAATGTCTAGTTTGAGTCAGAGCCATGACCCAGGCAGCAATATTGCTACCCAAAATCTGCACAGAAGGTAGAAATGCCCAAAGTACATGTTTCTGATACGTACTTCATAAATCACTTGCTAAATTCATGTCTTTCTTGAATCACTGGTTAGTGTTCCTTCCCTATTTCTGGACATTAATTGTGACATCTCTTGTACAACATAGCAGTTCAGATAATTCCTAGTATCTTTCAAATATCCCGAAGCCCATTGTCTGAGCTTTCCAAATAGCACGAAATGCTGGATTTCATGATTTAAACACGTGGCACATCTGTTTTCTATAGTCATGTGAAATTCAGTACCTCCAATGCAGAAGACATCTGTGGGTGCTGTATACATTTCAGAATGAATCCTGATGTGTTGTGGTTCGTATTTTTGGTACCTTCACTGACTTCTAGTGTTTCATCTTGTGAGTAAATAATAGATTTTCTATAAAATTGTCTATTTCAAGCTATATGATTGTAGTAAAATGTATCTGGTTCCCTGGGTGTCCTTGAGAATTTATAGAGGTACATTACTGCATTTACTCAGATTTGGAATACATAGCTATAAAAGCACTACACATACTTAACAGCACATATATCTTGGTTTCATGTGTTTGCCTATTAAAAAAAAAAAAGGTGTTGAATATTTCCTACTGTTGATTTTTATTATTTATCTGGATTCCAGTGTGATTAGTTTCTCAGTGTTAAAAATCATGAATGAAACTGTAAGTTGAGGAAATAGCTTTGGCTTCACGAAATGTAGAAAAAAAAGAAATAATGCACTTGTGTTCTCCTTCTGTATTTCATTTATAGTTGCATTATGGTCGTGCTTTTTTTTTTAATCCAACCATGAGTAAAGAGATACTGATGAGAAATAAGCAAGAAAAGTCTGTGGTATCATTGAATCTCTTGAGCTGAGACTATAAGAACAAGTTCAAATGGCAAGAGTCCAAATAATGCTTCATCTGTTCTTAAAAACCTCTGAATGCAAGGATTTCTTAAATTCCCCAGCTGTTTTAGGACATAACTCTCCTTATAAACACATTTTTCCTGCACCTTGCATAATTTTTTTTTTACCAGTGTTGCCAATTTCTTGTACACAGATGGTACCCAGAAAACAATTAATCACTGCCACATTTCTGACGATATTTCATGTACTCTCATTATGCTTCTTCTCTGTTTGACACTAATCAACTGGCTTAGTTGGGTGTAGAGTGCTTTACAGTCTCTTCTCATATATTGTGTTTATCAGACCTCTTGAGTTCTGCTGAACTTTGTTTCCTAGATGGACACCTCTTTGTCTGATGAACTGCACCCACAACCAACTGTACATCCCAGATTTGCATTTGATTTTTTATTGTTTCATCAGCATTGCCTCCAGTGCAGTTTATAGC
Organism: Ceyx cyanopectus; assembly: GCA_013401355.1. Taxonomy (NCBI): domain Eukaryota; kingdom Metazoa; phylum Chordata; class Aves; order Coraciiformes; family Alcedinidae; genus Ceyx; species Ceyx cyanopectus. The sequence goes on from VYZU01027738.1 coordinate 47,070, forward strand.
TTCCCAGTCCTCGTTTGCATTTTCTTTCTTTTTTTTTTTTTTTTTTCCCCATTTGGTGTAGGTGTTGGTAGTGGTTGGTGACTGTGAGGTACCTCTGGTCTTTTGTCAAGAACAGGACTCTGTAGGAGCAGAGCACATCCCACAGCTCTGCCTCCAGGCAGACCCCACCACCTTCTTGAACCCCAGTAGTTCCATTCTCCCTAGGACAGTGAGAAGGTTCCTTGCTGTACAGAGCTCATGGGTAATCTCAGCTGCCTCACATCCACTGCTTGAAGCTTAACTGCCTCATTTTTGAATGGATTGAACAATAGTTAACAATAGTTACCTGAAAAGAGCGGTTCTCTGGAGAATATGTGCAGGTAGATCCTCCTTGCAACAAGGAAACTGCTGCTGTTTTTATCCAGCATATCCTCAGAAAAGAGCAGCTTTACCCTCTGTGCATCATGAAACCGCTGGAGTTGCTTTCTTAGAATCATAGACTCATAGAATTCTAGGGGTTGGAAGGGACCTCTGGAGATTATCGAGTGCAGCCCTCTGCCAACACGGGAATGAACACCCAGGGCAGGCCACACAGCAACAAGTCCTGCAACAGGATAGTCATATGGATCAGTGATGTCTTTGCCTTTGTGATCAATAGGGCCAGGATTCCATGTGGTATATCATAAAGTACATTTTTGTGTGCACTAATTCTCCATCCCCCTTTCTTAAGCAAGCACTGAAAAGTGCCATGAAGTTGATTGGAAGAGTTAATTAAGTCATTCTGGTAAATCAGACATTTTGAAAGCAAACGAATACAGTATTTCCTTTAAATCCTGTATATTCTGTATTCATCTATAAATAAACTTATCTTACCTTCCTCTCTCCCCTTTCTCAGACATTAAACAAAAGCGAGAATTTTAATTTCCAAAATGATGTCTGTCTGGGACTGGGCAGCTGCCCTAACATCAAGGAGAGGGAAGCTGTAGTGCCCACGAACCTTCACCCTCTGTTCCATTTTGGGCTGGGAGGTGCTGGTGCTGCCTCCTCTCAGCAGTACGGAGACTTCCAGACGTGCAATGCACTCGGCTTCTTGGCTTTGATTCACAAGAACAAACGGTTAAAAAGCTGTAAGGAGAGTAGCATTTTGAGCTTTCTCTAGAGGAGCAGCATCGTTGGCCGTGGCTGGCTGTCCTGCAGGTGGCAATGCACAGCAAGGAGACGGCTCAGAGGAGAGGTGCCAAGGAAGCACCAAGTTAGAATTGGCTTGTTTCAGAAACGTGGGTCAAAATGCTGCTTTGTGCTTCTGACTGGTGCACCCGGCTGCCTGTGGCAGCATCTAGAATAACTCAGAGTCTTGTGCAAACAAGGGCAGGAATCTTTGTTTGGATTGCTGTCTGTTTGCAGTTCCCTCTCCGGGCTCGGTCGGAAACGGGTGTTTACAATCCTATTCTCTCCGGTTTTCCACTTGTCACCTTTTCTCTCTTTGTGCTACACACAGAAGTCACTGGTATAAGGGAAAGGCTGTAAAATACAGGCAAACCAATTTATAGCTTCTCCTTCTGTAGGTGCACCAGAGCGTTTCTTTCCTTGTATCTTTCCAGCTGGTTCTGGTGGGCACTTTGCTGCCAAATCACTCCAACTGTTTCACTACAAACTCAAACATCAACCACGTTTTCTAGTCTTCTTACCACGGTACTTCATATTCAAGTGTTCCCTTCACTGCTTCCTTGGGGCTTATACTTAGGCTGCTTATACATTTTATGCTGCAAAGCATTTTCTTTGTAAAATCACAGAATCATAGAATGTTAGGAGTTGGAAGGGACCTCTGGAGATCATAGAGTGCAACCCTCTGCCAGAGCAGGATCACCCAGGGCAGGCCACACAGCAACAGATCCAGCAGGGTCTGGAAGGTCTCCAGAGAAGGAGATTCCACAACCTCTCTGTGCAGCCTGTTTCAACCTCTGTCACTCTCACAGTGAAGAAGTTTTTCCACAGCTGTAAACATCACTGTTCATTTCTTTCTTGCAGTATGTGAAGTACTCAATCTTTAAGCCTCCTTCAGTGCTGAAGGAAATACAGAAAACCATTGGGTTTTTTTAGCCTGTATTGTTTTCTGCTTTTTTGTCTGTGGATCTCAGTAAGGCTGGAACAGGCTGCTCAGGGATGTGGTTGAGGCCCCATCCCTGGAGATATTCAAGGTGAGTCTTGAGGTTCTGACAAACTTGCTCTAGTTGAGGATGTCCCTGGTCACTGCAGGGGGTTGGACTAGGTGATCTTTAGAAGACCCTTCTAGCCCAAACCATGCTGTGATTCTATTCTAAGGGAGGAGATGGTGGTGAGTATGCCCTGTGGTGGTAGATATTCACAGCTCTTGCAGTGAAAAGTCTCCCAAATTGGCTGAGAGATACGAGCGTGACTTAAATATTGCAGAAATAAGTACATGCTTCAAATGTTTTTTTGATGTAGTTGGCAACATTTCTGATTTATTGATTTTTATTTTCCTCGAAATGTATGTACATCCATTATTCCCATTCTTGCCTTTCAAGCACCTAAACCAGGCTGCAATATAATTTGTAGTATTTTAAACAGAGTTCTACATTATATTATAATTAGGATGTTAAACCCCAGATTTTGAGGCAAACCTCATAATATGTGGATTTTGTATCATTTGATGTCTTTCCCTTTATAACTGTGTACAAGCCTTGTGTGTTGACATTTGCTTTTGCTCTGTGTCACATATTTTAGCCACTGTCACTTTCTTTGCCACATTTGTGTCTGATTTGTGTGGTTTTTTTCAAGATTATATGATGTGGTGGTTAATGAATCCACTAAACTATATATGTCTCTTTTCCAGATTTGTTTTTAGAGTAGCGGAAAGAAGTTCAAATTAATCATCAGTAATCTATTAATGTAACTAAATTACTCTTCATTAGGTAGTGTATTTTTATCACCAGTATCAGAATGTATTTATGTTGTCTGTATCAGATGTGGGTTCTTCTGCTCTCTTGCCATGATGTACTCATCTGACTGATAGGATGAACGTCCACAGCAGTGTTGTGGGAGGACTTTCTGCAACATTCACTCAATTTCAGATCCAGGATTTTACAACAGCAAAGTTCCACTGGAGAACTGCAGCTTTGGTGATTTATGATTTCATAGCACTGATTCAGTGACCCATTTCTGCTGTTGTGATCTGTCCAGGATTCCCAGGCATTGCAGGGCATGCTCTCTTGCAGTTCTAAGATTGGAAAAAAAACAAGTGTAAAGATGAGCAACTCAGTTCAACCCAGGAGTTTCATGGATCTTTGCCTTGGGGCAAGGCATCAAACAAGGAGGTTATTGATGATGAGTATTTCTCATTCTTGAGAGGCACCCAAGCATCCAATAATGACATGTAAAGACAGAAAACAGTGGGGAAACCCAGGAGATTCCTTTCATTCAGTGCTCTGGCCAAAGCCAGAAATAATATAATATGGCACCAGACTGATGGTATCTAGCTGTACTGGTAATCTTAGAAGTGGTGGGATGCAAACCAGACTGCTCTTGTCTTGTTAGAGTGCAGTAACCCAATTTTGGCATCTTTTTTTTTCCCATTCATTTTCCATTTAGTTGTATTAGTATTGTTATGATTGTTATTACTAATATTAATTTTATTATGATGATGCCTGCTTTCCTTTAAACTTTTTAGCTACTATTCTCACTCTCCTCTTGCTGAATTAAAATACATTTGGACCTCTTCTAATGGAATATTTTACCATCTGTTCTCTGCAGCATTTATTCAGATTATTTGCATCTCTCTGTGCCAGCAGGGGTGAACCTAGCACAGTCCCTTAAAGATACAGATTGCCTGACTGACATATTGTTACCCCAGAATATGCCAAAACTGGTACCAATCTGTAATTCTCTGGGAATGGGGAGGGTATGTGGGGGCTGGGTTGTGCTTTCCTTTCCAGGGATTTCAGTGTTTGACTGTAAGGAAACTAGTATCTTGTAGTTTTTACAGGACAAAGCTTCAAATTTTTTATTTTTTTTTCTTGTGCAGTCTCAACCTGGGCTACAGTCCTCCAAATCCTAAATACTGGAATTTGTTCACAGTGCTGAACACAGCACATCATCTGCCTGTACTTGCTGTTCTATGTCATTCCAAATCCAGTTCGCTCTCTCTGTTGCTATGATGTAGGCAGTCGTCTGTCCCAGGTTTGTCCTGCCTCTTGTGACATTCACCTGCTATAATGACAATAAGAATGGTTTTCCTACTTTGTGTTCTGTATCACTTCTTCATTCAGGGATCTTTTTGAAATGCAAACCCAAAGGTATGTCTTGCTTTTTCTTTATTCCTGCAATTTCTATATTTTCACAGAAATCTTTGCTTTGATGAGACAAAACAGTACAGCTCTATCTTTTTTCTTACTGTGTGCATTTACAATGTATTTTGTCCCTTTTCAATGAGCTCACCTTTTGCACCACCTCCTTTGTATTTCCCGTGTTACTCCTTTCACAAAGTGAAAATTCTGCTGGATAATGATGAGCCAATAGTTAGTCCAATCCTTTTTCTTCAGGTAATTACTCAGAACCACAGCAGCATTTAAGTGCTCTGAATTTCCTGACTGAGATTGACTGATTGAAAGATTAGGCAAGGCAGATATTTATAGCCAACCTGGTAAGAAGAAAGGAAAAATGTCTCATTTAAATATTTCATTCTCCCTCCCTGCACTGTACTGAGGTTGCATCCTGAATGTTACCCAAAGTTATGCATTTAGGTCAGAGCCAAGCTCTTTTGGTTAAAGCAGAGGAGAGCATCCCTCCAGCCACTCCTGAATGGCACTGGAGCCCTGCTGGTATCGCTCCTGCAGCCGGTATCACACCCTGCAGGAGGGCTAACTTCTTAAAGAAGAAATCCTAGCAAGTTTCTGAGAGAAAATAGTGCAATTCTCCTTACAATGAAGCCACTGATTTAGATTTATACTTGCTTTATTTGCCTTGGTTTCTCACTTGCTAAAGACATTTGCTGGTATATACCAGATGACACAACCCATTTAAAACAAATGAAATTGGCTTTGAAACCTTTATCCCCATCTTATCAGTATGTCCACAGCAGATTCTCAGTAAGTGATAGTAACATTTTGCAAAACAAACAGCATAACCTCATTTCTGCATGGAAGCAAATACACTCAGTGTAATTCCTGCTGAAATGTATTTAATGCTTCATATAAAAATGTTACCAGCCTATCTCTAAGAGACATATTCATGTGAAAATACATAAAATCATATCCATAAACAAGAACAAAATCCCCAGGGCTCACTGATGAATCAGAGTAGATGTATTTACAATATTGCCAGCACTGGTTTTTTTTAGAAGGAAGTCTTGTTAATGAAGCACTGAACAACAGAGAAGCGATGCTACATGTTGGCCTCATTGTTAAAAGATTAGAGTCTATAAAATGACTGGAATCTTTACATAGTCTGGAATCACTGCTCTTAGAGCATTTAATGTGAACTGTAACATCACAGTTTCTCCTGAATTATAGTAGTACTAAGCTATACAGCTCTGGGAGCTTTCCTCTGTGGGGCTCACCCTGTAGAGCAACCATATGAATGAATTCTTGGGAGGTGGAGCCAAAGCTCCCCCTCTTTTTTTGCCTTTGGTCCTTATGTATGTGAACAGGAGAGTGAAGGAGAAGGATGCCCAGGGATGTTCTACAGGCTGCCCAGGGAAGTTATGGAGTCTCCTTCTCTGGAGATACTCTAAACCCACCTGGATGCCTTCCTGTGTATGATGTGCTCCAGGCAAACCTGCTATGGTGAACTGGTTGGACTAGATGATCTCCAGAGGTCCCTTCCAACTCCAGTTCTGTGATTCTGTGATGCTTAGAGGTGGCTGCTTTCTTTCATGGCTTCCATTGGGACCTCAGGGCAAGCAGCCTGCCTGCAAAATTCACTATCATTCACAATTCATAGTGTGGGAGTTGCCAGTTGTGCCCTTTCAGTGTAGGTATTCACGGGCTAAAAAAAATAGGGTTTTGTGTTGTTACTCCTGAGACATTTTGGTTTAAGAAGTCACAGACAGAAAAAAAATGTAAACATCTTTTCAGTACAAAGAATTGTGTGGGTGAATTATTACACTCTGACATAAACAAATCCTAAAATTTTTTAAACTGAAGCATTATAATTTAATCTCTGGTCCTGAGGTTACTAATGCCTCTGAAGCACATGCTCTTTAAATTAATAAACTGTCTGGTAATGACCTTGATGCATACAGGCAGATATACAAAATGATACATTGAAGAGATGGAAAGATAAAAAACACATGACATAAAAGTTCTAAGATATATGTACTAAGATGATTTCATTTTCTCTTTCAAGAGTTACTGATTTCTGATTTCTATTAAAAATACTCAAAACACTGTCAGGACTGTATCTGAGCAAGTTAACATCCCTAAATATTCAGTTTATATCAAATGAAATTGGTACATGTTTACTCACTCCACCTTCTAGTCTTCACTCAAATCACAGCTTTAGCTACAGCAACAGGTAAGACATCGACCTTTCTTGAATCCTTAATTTAATTAATCCCTTAGCTCTTCACTAACTATGTCAAAAAAAGTACACTACTAACCTTCATTTCTTTCTACAACTTTGTCCCCTAAATGCTGTGGAAAGTACATCTATTCTCTACTAACATTCACAATAAGATTTTTACTCAAGGTAAAGTGGAGTAGGAAGCATGTCTGATGAGGTTTATATCTGTGAAACATACCTAAAAATACACTTTCAAAATCAGTTTGCTATGAACTCATTGTCTAACTGTGATCCACTTAGATAATCTATATCAAAATAAAAATACATTGTCACTGGGTATATTTTGAAAATATTTTCACCAGAGTCTACAAATAGAGTAAATTCCATGAGCAAATCCAACATTCCTGTTTATTAGGTTATTATCTTTATGAACACACCTCAAGTAACGCTACATATGAAGTATCTTTGCTTCCAAAGGGTAAAGACATTAACATGCAAGAATGAATGACAGGAATTTTTTGAGGTTTGGTCCAAGATATTACCAAATAAAAGTTCCAGTTGTCTGTTTCCAATGTGTGCTTTGCCAGCTGAATGTCACAGATCTCTCCATAATTATTCCCACTCCTTTTTTAAACCAGTGCTTTTCCTTAATCCAAAGTGTTACAAGTTACTTGGAATGACTGAGTTTGAAAGGAAGAGTTGAAATAAATTTGAGTCCAAGATATTGTTTGGTTTCTATAAGGAAGGGTGAGAAAGATCCCTGTTTTATGAACAAGGTATGTGTCAGTCCTTTCTGTGCATGCAGAGGTGTGGAGAGAACTGTGCAGGTAGCCCCATGTCTGCTGGCCTGTCGCTAAATTGATCCTGTGCTGAATCTGCCCTGAAACGGAAACTTTCTACCAGGCTCAGACAGCTAATGGAATAAATAAAGCAGAGGTGGGGAGTAGGCAGGATTTTTTTACTCACGTGACATGTCCTTTGCAGGAATGAAGCAGGATTCATATTCTTACGGTGCTATTTAAAGCTGAGACCCTGTTTTTCCAATGAGATGTCTTTGCATTTGCAGTGTGCCACTGGCAAGGTAAACGGGATCAGCAGCAATTGCTGCTGAAAGCTGCAGCTGGCTGACCCTTGCAATTTTACTAAACTCCCTGGTTTTCCCCTCAGACTCTATGCAGATATGAGTTTCAGCAAACCTTGCCTCCAGCCTCTTTCAACTTCCTTTTTAATTAAAAAGCTTAATTGGGAGTAATAAAAATTCCAATTAAGCTTTTTAAATAAAACCCAAAAAGCTCAAAGTGGCTGCAGTTGCAGATAACTGCTACTGCAACCCATGCCTAGGAATTGTATTTGAACAAGGCTTTTGTTTCACTCTAATAAACACTGTGGTTTATAATTGTACCTCCACACCTTTCAAAGGTGCCATACCTTAAAGTTTCACAGAATGACCATTTGCATGTGTAGTACGAGCAGCCTGGTGAACGATGCTAAGTGTGGGGCAGGGACTGAAGCCTCTATAGGTTGCTGTGCATATGAGGCCCTCAGCATTGTGCTGGGTGTTAGATCTGTAAGCAGAAATAACAGCAGCAGCAAGTGCTGAGCAACACATTTCCCCATCAATTCATGGGATTTTATAGGTAAGAAAAAAGGGAAAGCATCAAACTCAAAAGGATTTTTCCAGCCAAGCACTTTCACTTCTTCTATTGTGTGCAATTATTTAAGCCAGCTCAATACTTAATTTTAGGTAACAATTTATGCTCTTGAGATGCGTGCCTTTCCTTCCTCTAAAAGAACAATGAGAAAAGGCATGAGATAGATCTTGTACATCATGATACCTGACTTCCATAGATGCAATCAAGGCATGTAAGTACCTGATACTATTAGTGTTCCTTAGAGGAGTCACTGAAACTTTCACAGTTCTGTTTTTGGTGCAGAACTTGATAGAAAGAAGCCCTTCTTTCCCATGGTGTGTCAGCTGCAGGAATGCTGCATGACCATGGTTAAAGCAGAGTCGTTTAAAAATTTTATGCATTATTAATGGATTTTTTTCCCTCTGTTCCCTCTGTTTGGCAGGAGGTAGCTATAGATCTAGAGCAGTTGCTAAATCGTAGTAAACCAGAAAGAAAATAAAGCAGCAGCAGGCGAGGTTGAAGTTGTTAAAAAGGGAGAAACTTTAGGGAGTTGTAATTGGCTCTTACTGGTGCTGCACAGCAACTCTGACAGCAAGAAAGCCTGGATGGATCATCACTGCCTGCTGCTGCTGGCCCAGCTCTCTTCGTTCTCAGCTCTGGGTGCTTGAACAGAGGGAGGGCAGTAGGACCTCAGGCAGGAAGAAAAGAAGTTTTGCTCTTACCTGCAGACTCTGCCAATTCTAGCTTGGGTTTAGGAGTGAGCTTTATAGAGTAGAGTTAATGGTTGCACTTGATGCCAAGGGTTTTTTCCAATCTGAATGATTCTATGATTAGCGCTTGACTGTCCATTTTTTCCACCTTTAAATTGCATGCAAAGTTGGGAAGTGTCATGATGCTGGCTTTGCCTGAAATTCCCAGGTTTACCTCTCCTATAACTTTATAGGGGTTTTCTGCTTTTTTTTTTTTTTTTAATTTATTATTGACTGATTCCTAGCTCTTCCTCTTTTGAAAGCCTACTTGTGTTGGCTCCAGAAAGCCACTGGCTTCACAAGCTTTTCTCATCAGCTTGATGAACCCAGGTGGCCTTGTCTTTCACTGCTGTTGCTGCTTTCATTTTCTCAGCCATCTGTTTCTGACAAGAATGAATTACAGCCCTGGTTTCCAAGAAGTACATTGATAGTTGTAGCTTAAATGCTTACAAAAAAAACCAAACAAACAACAAAACCAGCACCCTAGGATAGCTTGAAAGGCAAAATATTCATATAGAAAACAGAGTTGCATGTAAACACCCATAGGACTTTCAAGAAAATAAAAATGCTAATCTGCTCAGTATTTAATTCATTAACAATGATGAAATTATTTAGTGAAATACTGAATGGAGAATGGCTATATTACAATACAAAATGCATTTTTCCTCACAATGAAAGCCTTAATATAAAGCATTAAACCAAGTTTTTTTGGACGGCTTACCATCAAATTTTGAAAACAAGCAATCTTTTGCCAATATTGGATGTTATTAGAAGAGCTCATTTCTCCAACCCAACCTGTTTCACTGGAAAATTTTCTTCCAGTCCTATGGTCTAGTGCAGTGATAATGTGGTAAATTGTATCATGTGCTTCTGACAGATATCAAGCCCTGTGCCACCATGATGCATTTCTATCCACCAAACATGCATTTGCCATAGGTCATGGGCACTTACTAGACCTTGGGCTCTCTTATCTAGTCCTCACCTTCCCTCAGGCCTGGTTTTATCTGTTGGATCTGGGCTTTGCCTAACAACCGTGTTTGAGGAAAAGTGGCAGCTTGAATTCCAGGAAGGTAGGAATTATTATGTTTCACACACAGAGCTTTGGTCGTTTTGTCATCTTGGTCATTTTGTCTGGTTTGGGTTGGGTTTTTTAAATATTTTTTTTTAATTTAAAAAAAAAATAATTTGTTGGTTCTTTTCCTAAGCTTTCTTTGACAGCATTTTCCACAATAAATCACAATATCTAATAACCCAGTGAGGCTTTTTAAATGGAGTTTTAGAAGTGTACTGAGGTCTTCTTGAATGACGTTATCTACCATTTCAAATCCTCTTCAGGTTAGTTACAAAAAATAATAGCTATATGTTCAGTCTGAAGTGTCTGAAAATTTTACTGACTTTGGATTAACAGAAAGATTTCTGACTATCAGTGTTTAAGTTTCACCTCTTGTCAGTCATTCCTGACAAGGCCAGAATAAGGTACTAATGGCAGTGACTTTAGAGAGGGTGGTTTTTCATTAGTTTAAGCAGAATGTCAATTAAAAAGGACTTGAGATAAAGAACCAGCAACGAAATTAAGTTTACACTTCTTCATGGATGATAAGAAAAATCCATTTACAGGTTCTATTTCAGATTGAATATACTTCCTAAGGTAAAGGGCTCTTATATTATAGCTTTAAAAGTCTACTGACAATTTCTGAAAAGATTTAATAACGATTGTGCCAGAAATATGAAATAATTTTTTAACTGCTGGAAATAATTATTTCTTACTTAAAATGAATATACTGAAATTAATTTAAATTTAATTTCACACATTTTATTACAGAATGTTATCATATACCATCATTTCTTCTCCTCCTGTCTGACTATTATTTGCAGGCTCTAAGAACTGAAAAAGCTTATTTAAAATAGGAAGAGAAATCTATCTTTCTGTGATCTCTGGATGAGGGAGGACAGCCTGGGGACTTCTTTCCAGCTAAGGAATGTGGGATATTATGGAAGACTATGTGTGCTATTTTACTATGTCTGTGGTCCACTTGCAAGGTTTTGAGCTGTCCTGGTTTGGGTGAAAACCAAGCAAATTCTATTCAGTGATTTTACTTTTCAGCTTAGGTTTCTAACTAACTGCACTTTCTAGAGTTAGCAGCATGTTTTGCAGACAGAGTCTGCTTCTAACAGTGATAACACCTCATGTTTACAGTTACTGCCAGGGATGGAATGCAAAACCAAGGCCAT
>VYZU01027738.1:58248-87892 GCA_013401355.1 Ceyx cyanopectus
GGCTTTGCCTGAAATTCCCAGGTTTACCTCTCCTATAACTTTATAGGGGTTTTCTGCTTTTTTTTTTTTTTTTAATTTATTATTGACTGATTCCTAGCTCTTCCTCTTTTGAAAGCCTACTTGTGTTGGCTCCAGAAAGCCACTGGCTTCACAAGCTTTTCTCATCAGCTTGATGAACCCAGGTGGCCTTGTCTTTCACTGCTGTTGCTGCTTTCATTTTCTCAGCCATCTGTTTCTGACAAGAATGAATTACAGCCCTGGTTTCCAAGAAGTACATTGATAGTTGTAGCTTAAATGCTTACAAAAAAAACCAAACAAACAACAAAACCAGCACCCTAGGATAGCTTGAAAGGCAAAATATTCATATAGAAAACAGAGTTGCATGTAAACACCCATAGGACTTTCAAGAAAATAAAAATGCTAATCTGCTCAGTATTTAATTCATTAACAATGATGAAATTATTTAGTGAAATACTGAATGGAGAATGGCTATATTACAATACAAAATGCATTTTTCCTCACAATGAAAGCCTTAATATAAAGCATTAAACCAAGTTTTTTTGGACGGCTTACCATCAAATTTTGAAAACAAGCAATCTTTTGCCAATATTTGATGTTATTAGAAGAGCTCATTTCTCCAACCCAACCTGTTTCACTGGAAAATTTTCTTCCAGTCCTATGGTCTAGTGCAGTGATAATGTGGTAAATTGTATCATGTGCTTCTGACAGATATCAAGCCCTGTGCCACCATGATGCATTTCTATCCACCAAACATGCATTTGCCATAGGTCATGGGCACTTACTAGACCTTGGGCTCTCTTATCTAGTCCTCACCTTCCCTCAGGCCTGGTTTTATCTGTTGGATCTGGGCTTTGCCTAACAACCGTGTTTGAGGAAAAGTGGCAGCTTGAATTCCAGGAAGGTAGGAATTATTATGTTTCACACACAGAGCTTTGGTCGTTTTGTCATCTTGGTCATTTTGTCTGGTTTGGGTTGGGTTTTTTAAATATTTTTTTTTAATTTAAAAAAAAATAATTTGTTGGTTCTTTTCCTAAGCTTTCTTTGACAGCATTTTCCACAATAAATCACAATATCTAATAACCCAGTGAGGCTTTTTAAATGGAGTTTTAGAAGTGTACTGAGGTCTTCTTGAATGACGTTATCTACCATTTCAAATCCTCTTCAGGTTAGTTACAAAAAATAATAGCTATATGTTCAGTCTGAAGTGTCTGAAAATTTTACTGACTTTGGATTAACAGAAAGATTTCTGACTATCAGTGTTTAAGTTTCACCTCTTGTCAGTCATTCCTGACAAGGCCAGAATAAGGTACTAATGGCAGTGACTTTAGAGAGGGTGGTTTTTCATTAGTTTAAGCAGAATGTCAATTAAAAAGGACTTGAGATAAAGAACCAGCAACGAAATTAAGTTTACACTTCTTCATGGATGATAAGAAAAATCCATTTACAGGTTCTATTTCAGATTGAATATACTTCCTAAGGTAAAGGGCTCTTATATTATAGCTTTAAAAGTCTACTGACAATTTCTGAAAAGATTTAATAACGATTGTGCCAGAAATATGAAATAATTTTTTAACTGCTGGAAATAATTATTTCTTACTTAAAATGAATATACTGAAATTAATTTAAATTTAATTTCACACATTTTATTACAGAATGTTATCATATACCATCATTTCTTCTCCTCCTGTCTGACTATTATTTGCAGGCTCTAAGAACTGAAAAAGCTTATTTAAAATAGGAAGAGAAATCTATCTTTCTGTGATCTCTGGATGAGGGAGGACAGCCTGGGGACTTCTTTCCAGCTAAGGAATGTGGGATATTATGGAAGACTATGTGTGCTATTTTACTATGTCTGTGGTCCACTTGCAAGGTTTTGAGCAATTCACTAGGAGTTAGGAACTCAGAATTTAACAGACTGCACAGGGGTAGGTCAGTGTTGAGCTCTGGACGGGTGTTAAGGCAAAAGGGGCTCCTCAGGCAGATTCACATGAGTATTTGAATATTTATTACCCTGGACTCACATAATAAATTAGTGTTCTTTTTTTTTTTTTTCTTCGTGCAAGAAGGTTTTCTCTTAGGGAAACTGAGGCTGGGGTTTAATGTTACTGTGTTCAGAGCTGGGCTACTCATATGTTTCTGCTCTGCCCAGAAGTACAGGAGTGCAGTTTCAGAGCAGATGGTATGGAAAAACTTGCACTCCTGAAATTGGGTAAATCATTCATTCTGAGTATTATCTGAGGGATTTTGTCCTCTATATTGTTTCTGTGACTAAATCCTGACTAGATTAATCATGTGTAAGGTTTTAAATTTATTTATTTTTTTTTTAGTAGTAGTAAATCAGCTTTCAAGTTTGGTCCCTCTGCTGTGAAATATTAAAATGCTACCTGAAAGAACCAAAACTTTAATTCTGTAATAAAATAACAGGTAGTTTCTCTTTCAGGTTTTCTCTTACAGGTAGCTAAAGAACAGGCAGCAAGACACACCCAACTAGCCTGAGGGAAATTACCCTTCAGAGACATAAAAAAACCAGGAGAGTTGCTGACAAACTTTGATTTTCCTACACTATTTATACTGGCTGACAGAATGAGTCACATTATGCTACTTTTTAATAGCTTTCTCACCTTCCTGAAATGAATGACTTGCTTGCAGAGCAGTGATGGTAAACCAGGATTCATAGCTATCGTTATTAGCTTTGCAACATCCTTAACATCAGCGCAGCCATTTGTATTCAGTGCCCATGAATCAGCTGTAATATATTGTGATAAATGATCTGTCCAGAGGGACATCAGCTTTGCACCTGAAGAACAGCCCAGACTAATCCTGTGAAATCTGCTTTGATGCAAGTCTGTGNTTAGGAACTCAGAATTTAACAGACTGCACAGGGGTAGGTCAGTGTTGAGCTCTGGACGGGTGTTAAGGCAAAAGGGGCTCCTCAGGCAGATTCACATGAGTATTTGAATATTTATTACCCTGGACTCACATAATAAATTAGTGTTCTTTTTTTTTTTTTTCTTCGTGCAAGAAGGTTTTCTCTTAGGGAAACTGAGGCTGGGGTTTAATGTTACTGTGTTCAGAGCTGGGCTACTCATATGTTTCTGCTCTGCCCAGAAGTACAGGAGTGCAGTTTCAGAGCAGATGGTATGGAAAAACTTGCACTCCTGAAATTGGGTAAATCATTCATTCTGAGTATTATCTGAGGGATTTTGTCCTCTATATTGTTTCTGTGACTAAATCCTGACTAGATTAATCATGTGTAAGGTTTTAAATTTATTTATTTTTTTTTTAGTAGTAGTAAATCAGCTTTCAAGTTTGGTCCCTCTGCTGTGAAATATTAAAATGCTACCTGAAAGAACCAAAACTTTAATTCTGTAATAAAATAACAGGTAGTTTCTCTTTCAGGTTTTCTCTTACAGGTAGCTAAAGAACAGGCAGCAAGACACACCCAACTAGCCTGAGGGAAATTACCCTTCAGAGACATAAAAAAACCAGGAGAGTTGCTGACAAACTTTGATTTTCCTACACTATTTATACTGGCTGACAGAATGAGTCACATTATGCTACTTTTTAATAGCTTTCTCACCTTCCTGAAATGAATGACTTGCTTGCAGAGCAGTGATGGTAAACCAGGATTCATAGCTATCGTTATTAGCTTTGCAACATCCTTAACATCAGCGCAGCCATTTGTATTCAGTGCCCATGAATCAGCTGTAATATATTGTGATAAATGATCTGTCCAGAGGGACATCAGCTTTGCACCTGAAGAACAGCCCAGACTAATCCTGTGAAATCTGCTTTGATGCAAGTCTGTGAAGTTAGGCCTTGTTATAGCTCTCTGAATCTGGGAGGTGACTATTATCGGTTGATTCCTCCTGATAATTATTGAGCAGCTTTTTCAGAAGCACTTAAATGCCTCAGTATTTCTGATTTAAAGCTGATGCTTTTCAGCAGCAGCGTATGTGACCCTGCTCTCTCTGTTAGCTACATATACAGCACCACATTAAAACTTCACTTAAAGCAAAAGGAACATATTTGGCCATGATGAAGGGTATTGTTTTGAACACTGTGTTCCAAGATATCACTGAGGTTTTGAAGGTTTCAGCTGAATCAATTTTCTGTCACCAGATTATGCAATAGATTCTGTTTCCTTTACAAAAAAAAATATTTGACATTAAAATAAACCCATGGTAAATGTGAGGGCTCATGGCAGCACCAAACTCAGTCTGTAAGTCAACACCTTATGTACTAACTTTTTTTAAAAGAAACTAAATGCTTATATACTGGTTTGTTTCTTTGACTCCTGTAGGTGTTGGAAAATTATCTTAGTGATTTAGCAACCTTAGCGGTCACTTCCAAACTCTTATGTTTAGTAAATTAATGCATTTTAGACTGAAGGAAATACTAAATGCCACCTCCATTATTTCTTTAATGGGCTATATCATGGTGATAAACTGTGTTAATCTTCCACAAATGGGCCAGTGCAAAAGATCAAAATATGAAAAAATAAAGCTCTGTACATGAGCACTAAAGGGTGAGGGGTAAGTTCAAGATGTGGTAACACCTGATTGAATACAGATATCTCTGTAAAATCAATACAGACTTTGCAGTAGTTTAAAACAAAGCAGTGCAACTTTGTTTAAAACAGCAGGTTTCTTTCCAGAAGGAAACAGATCTTCTAACATACAGAGAGAGGTTTGCTGCCTCCTGCAGTACAGCTGGTTTTCTTCTACCTGTATTTTGTTTCAGTCAGATCATAAAATCATTCAGGTTGGAAAAGACCCTTGGGATAATCGAGTCCAACCATTAATCCTACTAGTCCAATCTATTAATCCAAAGTTCACCCCTAAACAATGTCCCCCAACACCACATCTAAACGACCCTTTATGAACGAGATGCAGATATGAATGCATTTATTGCTTCATCTTTTTTAAGTCTCAGAGGTTATGTGCAGCTTTGTGAGAGGCAGGATGGATGGAGCTGCTTCTGCACCCCCTGAGGGCTGCAGCTCCCATGGGATGTTGGGTGCAGGTGCTGGATTGAGGGGAGAGAGCTGCAGAAACCCCCTTCTGTCCCGGAGGAGGGACAGCTACACAGCCTGGTCAGTAAGCCTGGCTGAGGTGGCTGGGAACAGCTGTCACAACTGGGGTACCACTCAGCAGAATGGGATCAAGCCACCTTGTGAAGATAGTTTTGAAGTAAGATCAGAAGACATAGGTGTCCATCTGGCAGACACTGTGTGGCGCTCTTTCTGCAGGCTGGGCAGAGGAACAGTGCAGTCATTTGCCTTGGGATGGTTTCACAAAGATCAGTTGGTTTCATTCAGGTTAGACAGTACTGTCCACCATCAGTCAGTCAGGGAACAGGTTGAAGTTATCTCAGTAGTTGTTACAAAACAATAACTGCAGCTTCAGAAACACTGTTAATAGATATTTTAGTCTCAAAAGCTAAAGCAGTATTATCTATAGTGTTCATGGACAGCTGACTAAACTCACTGTCATGGGAATTTCATAAGCAAATTCCCATTACAGTTCATCTGAATTGAGGTGTCCTAGAGTGGGAAACCTCACAAGAGACAACACCCAACCTCACAAAGGACTGAAGCACAGAACTTAACCAAAAAGCCTGATTTTCAAGTTTATTTCAATTTTTTTTTGTTGTTGTTTTTAAATAATAACCCAATTTACTTACTAGTAATGTAAGGATTTGTAATTTCAGTCACCTCTTATAAATTTTTAAGACAGAGATATACTGATAAAATATTCACAATGTTTCTGTGTCTGACTGGTTTACACAGCATTGCTGGTAGGCAGAGTTGTGGGACAAGGAAACAGGAATGGTCACGACACCAAGCAGGTATGCTTCATTTTGAAGCCTGCCAGCCTTTGCATAATCCTTTAAAAAAAATCCCCCTTCACATCTTAATTATCCCGTGCAGTCTCATAGGGTGAATTTGATAAGGACAAACATAAACTATTAATTTTCAGCTTCAGGGTGTTAAAATAACTGATGAAGCTTGTTCTAAGAAAAAAAGGCATCTGTGTCTGATGAGCATTCAGTTTCTATACTCTACACTCCAGCAACTTTCACATTTTCAAACCAGTAGGAAACTGGACTTTACAGGAATGCAGG
Source organism: Ceyx cyanopectus (assembly GCA_013401355.1). Lineage (NCBI taxonomy): Eukaryota > Metazoa > Chordata > Aves > Coraciiformes > Alcedinidae > Ceyx > Ceyx cyanopectus. Next base: position 64,396 of record VYZU01027738.1, read on the forward strand.
GCATATGAAAATGCCTGGGATAACTGAACTCCTATCAGCAGTTTGCTATCAGCTTTTGCAAGGTATTTTTCAAAAGTGGTATCTATCTATAAAATGATGTAATTTGAAATATTTAGAGATAAACAATATGGTACACGAGAGAAACACCGTAGCTGGTTAACCAAAGGGATGTGAGGATACTTTGCAGACTGAAAAATATTGCCAATCTTTCAAATACAATTCTTTTGAGATGCAGCAGAAGCAAAGGTTATATGGTTAGAAGCTCTGTTTTCTTCCAAGTGCTTACAACAAAAAGATAAAATCAACAACACAGCCCCAAAGAAATCATGCCAGTTATGGTTACCTCCTTATTTCTGTCAATCAGATAAGCATCGAGTTGGAACAAGACCTGTTTATTTAAGCAATTTTAAGTGCTCTAAGTCATATCAATTAATCATTGTTAATTTACATCAAATTATTACATAACTGATAAAAGAAGCTTACTCATAACTGTACTTTAAAGTATTTAAAATGTCCAGTTTTGTTGCTAAAAAGCTGGCTTCATTCTTCTGGTCAAACACACTCTGAAGTTTCTAGGTATCTGATTTTCTGACCTAATGGGGATCATAAGCTGATTATCTTAGAAAAATGCCATACATAGATGGCAGAAATGTTGATAATGTTTGATAAAAACAACAGTATCATGGAAATTAGACTTCTACATTCCAGAACAATAAGGTTGTGAGACTGCTTTATTAAAATCTGGAGTCTGGTTTGAGATTTTTGTCTATTTTATAATGAATTATAAAATAAACATTTGTGAATTCTAATGTCAGTCATTGCAGAGGTAGGAAGAAAGGATGCTGAAAGTAAACAATAAAGTCCAGGGAATTAGTGGAGAAACCAGCAGAAAATCTTCCGTTTTCCATCTAAAATGGAAAATTTTCCATCCTTAGATTGAAATTGAATGGGTACTGGAGAGGGCGAGTACTGCATGCAGTTAGGTAAAGTAAGGTTGTTCCTGACAGCATGATGGCAGAAACAAATGACTTATGAGTTAATAATAAGAGAGATTCGGTGATATTACCAGAGTTGGGAAATTAGAAAAGTGTGAAATTTAAATGAGAGGCTGTGGGATGTCTTGTCCTCCCTGACTTAGGAGGTCCATCATGTAGTACAGTCGATGTTTTGTCAAGCATTCCCTCCACAGAACTGGTTGAGCATTTCAAGGTAATAACTGGCAAGAATTTGTCTGGAAATGACTTTCAAGAGAAAAACAGGATCTTAATTTACCTGATTTGATTTTGCCTGGTCCTACTCTTTCATCTATTCTGTGGGACTAGAAGGTGTCCTCCCTGGGCAGAGATAATCTATTAAAAAAAATGCATTGGGTTTCTTCTTATTTTGTGTAAATGAAAATAAATGTCAGGGAGGCATTTTATGGTGGGAAAATGTATCTGTGTGTTTGCAGAAGTCTAGTTATACATATCTAATATTTTGGCTAGAAATTTGAAAATACTGGTTGTAGTTGCAGAACAAAGCTGCATTGATCTAGCAGTTATGCAGCATTCTTTGGAATATTATTGAAATTAAGATGTTTACCCAGATTTATCACTTCTATGTTATAAAAGCAATAAAATGAACATCCTTTATGTGGCTTTTTCCAACCTCCTGTATTAATGTAAAAGGCTTTTTACCAATTATTTGGATCAGGGAGTAAACCCATTACTTAAGGGCTGTATATATATATATATATACATATATATATATGTTTTGTTTTGTTTTTTTTCCTGTAAACCTGTGTGTTGCTTTTTCTACAAGAAAACACCAGAAGAAACAGCTAATTTGACCTAAACAAAGCAGAAATTTTCCCCTTTTTATTTATGTGAAATCAGCATTGCTCACTCTCACAAACCAGGGCCAAAACCCCCAAGTTTCTGACCAACTGGAACTGACAACTCTTAAATAGCTGTGGAATATGCTATTTGAACTGGTGGGAGTGTGAAGGAAGATAGTAGGTATTTGTGTAGTCCGGTGGTGGCAAGTTTGCTCAGTCAGTATGGGAATACATTTGCATGCCCTTTAGGATTTGGAACTGTAGAAAACCACTAAGACATGCCTAAATTAAACAGATTCTTCATATTCATAGGCTCCCTGCACAATGTTAGATTGTTTAGCTTTCATGGTTTATTTTGTTACTCTAAGTGGTGCTATTAATCATACTTTCTCATTTTCTTTCACTGCTAGGATTTGACAAGGGTTTTCTTTCACCTTGAGAAATGAAATATTCCGAGGAGTTTCTCCTGTACACTTAGCACACCCTGCTGAGTGAAGGCAGCTTGTTTTCTGCACAGCACTTCTTTCAGGAAGATGGTTTCAAAAACAGGGGTTTGAGTTCTCTCTTGGTACTGAAAGATCCTAAACAAATACTTTCAAATAATTTTTCTACTGGAAGCCTTTATGATTCCATCGACCAGGAATCTGAGCTGACTCAATAGGAAATGGACCATAAGGCAGTAAACTGATATGCTGTTAATTTTTATTGCTGAAGTTTCTTTCTACTGCTCTGGTTCAAAATGCTATTTGTATTAGTTTATGCTGATGTTTATTATTGCAATGGCAAATCTGTTTAACTTTTTACACAATATTTTTCTTGTTGAAATGCGTTGGTAGTAGTTGGCAACAAGACAGGGAGCATAGCCAGGAGCTCCATCCAAAAGAACAAAGAAAGAGACAAAGCATGTTACAAAAGGACTTGCAAGTTGTTGTCCAAGGCTAACAGAGAACCTGAGTGGCTGCTTCAGGAACCTGCTCTAGAAAGACCTTAGAAAAAGAGCATTAAATGCCCAATGAAGAAGGAAGCAAGAGATATGAAAGTAGTATGAAAAACTGTTGGTGGTAGGTGCTCAGGAGCCAGTTGCTTCACTGGATAATCTCTGCTGTGAAGAAAGACTCAGAGAGTTGGAGCTGTTCAGCCTGGAGAAGGCTCCAGGGAGACCTTATCACAGACTTGAAATACTTAAAGGACCTTATAAGAAAGATGGGGACAGAATTTTTTAGCGGGGCCTGTTGCAGTAGGACAAGGGGTACAGGTTCTAGACTAAGAGAGGGTAGATTTAGAGTAGATAGAAGGAAAAAAAACCTCACTGTGAGGGTGGTGAGACACTGGAACTAGTTTCCCAGAGAGGTGGTAGAAGCCTCATCCCTGGCAATGTTTAAGCTCAGGTCGGATGGGGCTCTGAGCAACTTGATCCAGTTGTAGATGTCCCTGCTCACTGAAGGAGGGGTTGGACTAGATGAACTTTAAAAGTCCCTTCTGATCCAAACCATTCCAATGTTCTGTGATTCTATAATAACAGCAGACTGAGAGCCCAGCTGGGCCTTATAGCCCCAAGAGCTCTGTAGGCAGAGCCTTCCCTTAGCTTGCAGAGGTGCCTGCACTGCTTCAAGTCATAGGGAAAATTTCTCTCTGCTTGTTCAGGTGCTTCTGCACCATGTTTAATAGCACATGATAATTGCCACATTTCTTTTCCCTCCCAGCCTTAATTTCCCATGTTTGTTTATTACCCAGCAGAATGAGACCCCAGTCTTGGCTGGTCTCTGCCATGATCTATCTGGCCAATAGAACATCCCTTTAAAGGTTATCAAGGTACTTATTTTTCAGACTCGATACACAATGTGGCTTGTTAAATAGCTCTGAATACAAAAACACAATCTGCTCCAGCAGATTAGGTATTTAGTCCTTCAGGTCCATTATTCTACTTCCAGCAGTTACTCTGTCTAATGCTTCAGCAGAAGGGAGAGGACAAGCATAACGTAGCTTGCCAACAGTATGAAGGTTTCCATAATGGCAAAATTCCATTTTTATTCCTAGGTCATTAGCTCTTGTCCATTACCCACATTTGTCCCATCAGAATTTACTTTTTTTCCTGAAAATGATAAGTTCCTTTAAAGGTCCAATTTCTGAGACTCTGTAATCCCTGCAGGAACAAATTTTGCCATGTGTCAGCTAACTGCCTGGAGTAATGGTCTCTTTTCCTTAATGCTTATTACTGTGTTCTATTTCTTATGGTTAATGTATATTCGAGGTTAACACAGATATTCTAGAAATCTAACCCTCGTTTAGGGGTACTGATGTAAATCAGAGGCAATTCAGTCTGTCCCTGAAGTTAGCTCAGACTGATTTATTCCCTTGTGCTGATCTGTGATATGGTCCCTGATTTGTAAACTTCATTGTAAATTGGGTAGTATTCCTCAGTGAAATGAGTGTATGAAGGAAAAAGGAAAAAAGAGGTGCTTCTCAGCTACATTTGCTTGTGATTATAGAAGATGGTTTTTGAACGTGCTTATCCAGGTAGCCAGCATTCCAATTTCTGGAACTGTAGGTCATAAACTTTCTACTTGGCCCACCACACATCTCAACAGGGAGGGATTTGTTTAGTGTCTAAGTGCTAATCTGGTCATTGTATTCTCAGAGCTGGACCTTCAAAAGCCTGAGCCAGTCATTGCCTAGTGCCAGCACCATTCCCTGGCACCCTGACTCTAAAGTGTTGAGAATGTCATGTCTGTCCCTTGGTGGTTTTGTTCTGGGACTCAGTAGCTGTGCATTTCCTTTCCTATCTTGGTGTCACCTGCCAAGCTGACAGTTTGCAGGGTGGCTTTTCAGCCAAAAGGAGGAGGCGGTGGTGATTCCTTTCCTCCACCCCATAGCTTAACACTTTGAGAAACTGCATGGGATGCTTTCCCCACATAAAATGCTATGTGATCTGCAAAGACTGGGATCTTCCAACAGCTGGAGTCCTTTGGTATGATCTGATCTGTCACTCTCTGGATGAAGATATTCATAAGTTGTGGGCATCAGCCTTTTTTATTTTCCTGTCTTGTAGGCATTTGTGCTGAACAGGCTGCTTAAGCATCCTGCACAGGACTTCATGTAGCAAGGCTCTTGAGCTGTGACTTACAAAGCTGAGGTTGTGGCCCTTAGGTTCTTGTGTGAGTCTGGGAAGGCAACATTCACTGTGGTCATAGGAATTAACACTGAGTGGCTCTCCTCTGACTTTTAAAAGGACTACTTAGGTCATAAACCAGCATTGGGGTGGTATTGGGTCTCAAGACAGCATTGACCTTTGCTTAGTTTTAAACCTGAGAATGGGGAGCAGCACTCCTGTTGTCTACTGAATCTCAGCAGACTGATTCAGCAAATGTTTAATGGAAAGTTTCCGATTTTTTTCAGAGCAAACACTGGGATTCTGATGTTGCTCTAGTGTGTTCCCCACCATGTAGATTTACAAACACCATTATATATTGATACAAACATCAGATAGGCTCAAAAATTATTAAAACTGCCTGGTTCAAATGAGAAACTGGCAAAGATGCTTCTGCAGTGTTTATACATTCACTTTTATTTGCTTGGTGTACAGATGCAGTGAAATTTACTGTCAGCCCATTGAATTCTTTAGCATATTGCTTGAAGTTTGAACATGATTCTTATAATTTATGACACTTTTCTGAACTGTGTAGTCTTGAATCTTTTGAACCCTTCTTCAAAAAATATTTCAAATTGCACTTAACCAGTTTAATAGATAATTGATAGATGCTTGTTGGCTGCTGTCTTTTTAATAGGCATGCCTGTGTTAGTTGCTCTTCTGGTCAGCTTATCACAGAATGATTCTATAATAGGATTATCATTAGAAGTGTGCAGAAATGAAGTATTAATGTCTTTTTAAATCTTCTTGGCAGTGAGAATATAGATATGTTTATAATCATAGAATGTTAGGGGTTGGAAGGGACCTCTGGAGATCATCGAGTCCAACTGCCCTGACAAAAGCAGGACCAACTAGGGCATAATAAGGAAGATGTGAAAATAACAATAATAATAATAAAAATAAATATCCTGAGCTATCCAATCCAGAACTTTTGAAACAATACCAGAAAAACTGGAATACAGGTGAGACATCACTGATACTTGCCAGATGTTTCTGTCACCACTGAGACTTGCAGAAGGGTGTATAATTAATTTGCACAGCTGAGAGGAATTAAGGCTAAACTTTGCCAATATTCTTCTGATGACCTTCGAAAGATATGGCTCAATATTCCATTACCATTTCCCCGAAACACCTAAATGCACTTAGATTTTTTCTAAAATATTTTAAAATTATAAATACAAATTTAGTCAATGCAATAACAGAGATAAAGTTGAGACTTCTTCTGCACCTGTGTCCTGGTTTGAATGAGAACAGAAGAAATTCTGTTCAGTGATTTTACTTTTCAGCTCAGTTCTTCTCACTCCCTGCACTGTCTGAAGTCAGCAGCTGTTTGCCCAGGCAGTGGCTGCTCCCAGCAGTGAGACCACCCCATGGTTAGAGTCAGTACCCAGGGTTGGGGTGCAGACCAAGGCCACTGCTGGGGCTTGTGCATCACACTGGGGGTGCAGACAGTGAAAGGTGGCACCTGCAGGGAGGGGTGGCCAGGACAGGGGACCCCAAACTACCCAGCGAGGGATCCCAACCCAGAGACATCACATGCAGTATAAAGCTGGGGTTTCTGGAGGGTCTCGCATTCATTTGTTGTTGTTTGTTGTTGTTGTGCTTCTTCTTCTCTTGGGGATCTCTCCTTGGAGCACCAAGGAGGACTCGTCTGTTCTCCCTTTGGTCCTGATCTGTGTGTTCCTGAGTCCAGAATCCAGCTCCTGAACACAGCTCCCATCTGCTGCTGGGCCCAGTCTGGCACTTTCCCAGTGCCTGCTCCACAGCATCAGTGGTGATGGTGATATAATTACCATTGAGGGTTGGGTTCCATACTGGTTTTGTACATATTTGATATAATACATTTATTATTATATTATTATTTTTATTTTTATTACACCTGTTTTAATTTCCTTTTCTAAGGGCTGAGTCACTCTCTCTTATTCCCTTTCTCTTCCCCTCGGGAGGGGAAGGGGAGTTAACAGAACGGCAGTTACAGGTCTGAGAGGCTGCCCTGACTCTAAACTGTGCAATCAGATGGGGTGAGCCGAGTACCTCTCTGTCTTCAGTACTCAACTAACTAGGCTTACTGTATCAGGAGACAGTTTGCAATTAAAAAGCTTTACTTTCAAGACTTCCTGAAATTCAATTTCACAAGGAGTGAAAGCATCATAAAACCACATCAGTAACCCTACACACACATGCTAAACCCAGCCATCTGTCAATTTACATGGAATTTCTGTTTCAATATTTTAAATCTCCCCCGGACTGAATATTTTTTTTTTTTCTCCTGATCATTTCATGATGGTGCAGTTTTGCTGTCTCTTCTTCCATTTCTTTGCTGTCTGCCTGTCTTGGGAAGAATAGGGATGCTGCTAGTATGTTCCAAACTCTCTGCCTCTCTCTGCAGCAGAAGAGCTGTCCTTTTGTGATACCCTTGGAAGGCATTCAGCCAATATGGGAGCAACTTAATACTTGATGAAATAGCACTGAGCTGCTGAGAGTTTGGAAGAGTAGCTTCAGTGCAGCTATTCCTCTCTCTACCCAGCCACCAAAAAAGGGCAGAGCCCACCTCCTTGGAAGAGGAGGCTGAATTTGTTTTCAGTTGGCATGTGCTGTTCAACTAACAAACAAACATTAGGTTTTCTCAAAACTTCCAAAAGTTTGAACTCACAAGATGCATTTGCCCTTGAATATAAAGCTGCTTAATAATTTCAGGGTACTCTCAACACTCAGGTAACAAAGCATTTTGAGCAACTACAAACAAAAGAAGGGTGGTAATGATAGCTGGTGTAAAATGAGTTATTTTGTGTCTCCAGATTTATAAATGTTAATGGCTTAATATATATTCTATCTCCAGCCGGTTAAATTAATCCTCTCGGCAGAAGCAATATAAATTTAGACTATATTTTCCAGATGATTTTGCTTACTTCTGATCCCCTTTAGTACATAATGTGCTGTAGCTCTAAGAAAATTAATGCTTACATGTGTAGATGTTTATGAGTCAGCAAAGCTGGAATAAAGTTGATGACACCTTGTATGCCCAAAGGAGCTGACATTCCCTGCTTAATGAAAAAAAATAAATCTGATCCTCAGGCCGATTATAGTGCTATAGATTAACGTGCCAATAAGTCTATTTGAAAACATTATCTTGTGCTTGCATAGCAATTTATGTAACTCAGATTGCAAGAAAGAACAAATGTGAACATAACCCATTAAAGGCACACAACTTAAGAATAACCCAACTGAATGCAAAAATACTGCAGTTTCAGCCAGTATTAGCTGATCTGCTTTAATCTTCACTAGCTCTCTTAGGCAGTGCTTTCCTCAGGCTGAACTTGGTCTTCATTTGAATAAGATGCTGGTTGCAGTTTCCACAAGGAATCTGTGAGGGATGCTCTCATTGTGCCCATCTTTTTATTAATTAATCTTGAAAATGTCATGTTATAGAGCAAGCACAGCCTGTGACTTCATGCCACAACTCTTTATTACACCTCTCTGCATTATTCTGCTTTTCTTGCACCTAAGAAGCAGTAGATTCCAAAGTAGAAATTAAGGAATAGTAATAAACAAAGAAAAAAAAAAAGAAGACCTCCTGGACCTCCTCATTGCAGAGACTTTTGTTAAGATGTGTTTATTCCATGATTGTCCGTGGAAATTCAGCATTTTACCCTTGGTGCAGATATTGAGACACAAAGGTTTCAAATTAAAGGTATTTATCAAATTAAGTCATTATTTCTGCAATGAGTGTAATTAAGAAATAGCTCTGGAAACTGCTGTGTGTTCAGTTTTCTAAAGAAGAAAAAAAAAGATTAATTTTCTAAATGTTTCTAGGGTAAAAGCAGCAGTATTCAGCAGGTATGATGGGAGGAATGAGAAAATACCCCCTGATTTAAGGCTAGGGAAACAAATGGTACCAAAACAGCACCACAGACCACTGCATATTGGGGTGCCCAATTTTCTCTGCAACATTAGCAACAAAGACTTGTGGTTTTGGGATTTTTTTTTTTATTAAGTAGAAATTTTCAGGTTAAAAATCAAGCTCAGTAATGTCATGTTTAGAAAACGCCATGTTTAGTAAAACAAGCAAAGGAATCCAATCGAGGTATAAAATGCCTCTGTGATTTTCTTTTAGCAGAAGATGCATTTAACACAGAAAAGTCTAGATAAAAAACCAGTTTGCTTTATCAAGAAAATTATAAATTTTTATAATTTGCAGGTAGATTATTTTCCTTTGGTTTGTCTCAGAATTCAAACAGTCCTTTAAAGGTTTACAGAATCTCTCACTGAGCCTCTTAGTCACTTCTTGGGGAGAGACTAACTCAGACATCATATTGGACAAGATGCTGTGGGAAGCCAATGCAGATCACTGCTGTGCTTCTGCAGAGAAGATGTCTTACCAGGCAGCTTGGGTGACAGAGAATTGTGAGACTTCAATTTCCCTTGAGACATCAGCAAAGGAACAGTGGAACCATGAACGGTCCCCTAACTGAAAGTTTACATTTGGCCAAATGATGAAAGGAAGCTCAGTTTGGCTTCACTGAAAACTGCAATATTCCAAGTGAAAAAAAAATCTGATTTAGGATGAAATTTTAATCCTCAAGCAGTAGGCTGTGTGTTTGTTGGTTTATTTTAAAATTTTTGTTTCAGAGGTGAAGTTCTACTGTCATCTGCTCAAAATGTAGCAGTTAATATTGCTCTAGCTGTGATAGTCTATGGACAAAAGTTAGAGGCGGAAGTTTACTGAGGTTAATTTCATTTACTAGTTTGTATAACCGGTTAAAAAGCTTTGGACACATGAGCTCTTCAGATCTCAAAAGGAAAGCATAGAGACAATGCATGAGTAGGGAGATTCTCCTTCCCCTCTACTCTGCCCTACTTAGACCACACCTGGAATACTGTGTCCAGTTTTGGGCTCTCCAATTTAAGAGAAACAGAGATTTACTGGAAAGAGTCCACCAGAGGCTACAAGGATTAAGGGACTCAAGCATCTCTCCTATGAAGAAGGACTGAGGGGACTGGGACTGTTTAGTCTTGAGAAGACTGAGAAAGGACCTTATGAATGTCTATAAATATCTGAAGGGTGGGTGTCAAATGGAAGGGTCCAGTCTCTTCTCTGTAGTGCCCAGCAATAGGACATGGAACAATGGGGATAAACTGGAGCATAAAAGGTTCTACCTCAACAGGAGGAGAAACTTCTCTGAGGGTGATAGGGTCTGGAACAGGTTGCCCAGAGAGGCTGTGGAGTCTCCTTCCCTTTCATGGCACACTGCCAGTCATGCTACATGGTTTTGTGCGGCAAAACACCTCTTAGATGGGATGTAGTATGGGCTTTATTTCAGACACTTTGGGAATGAGAAAGTTTCCCAACCCCTCTATTAGATGCATTTTGGAGCTGTAAGGGTATGAAATAGGGCCATGGCCCTGTTTCATTTAGTGGTGTACTGCGAGACTCTAATGTCAACTCAAAAGTGCTCACAGAAGTCACAGGAGTTACAAGCTCTTTGTGCTGCACGATGGCTTCTCAGTCTAAAAAACCATTTCTATACCTGAATTCTGAGCTGTGTCTATAAACAGCTCCTAAACTTTCCCAACATACTTGCCTTTGGAAACAAACACACTTGCTGAATAATTTTAGTCTGTGAGCTGTTTAGGAACTATTCTTTCTCAGTGTTTTGTTCTTCCTACTGAAGTCACCTTGTAGTTGCCTTCTCCTTGCTTGAATGACAGGAATTGCAGATTTCAGTATGAAAATATTTAGAAGTCAGGTCTTTACCACTTAGTAAGTTTTAATAGGAGTGCCACTTAACTCAGGTAGCCGTCACATCCCACCTCAGATACACAAGGAAATACAAGCTTGTTAGGTCTGAAAGATCAGAATAAACATCTTACTCTCATCAACAAAAATCAATTTGCTTTAGTTTAAANCCCTGATTTAAGGCTAGGGAAACAAATGGTACCAAAACAGCACCACAGACCACTGCATATTGGGGTGCCCAATTTTCTCTGCAACATTAGCAACAAAGACTTGTGGTTTTGGGATTTTTTTTTTTATTAAGTAGAAATTTTCAGGTTAAAAATCAAGCTCAGTAATGTCATGTTTAGAAAACGCCATGTTTAGTAAAACAAGCAAAGGAATCCAATCGAGGTATAAAATGCCTCTGTGATTTTCTTTTAGCAGAAGATGCATTTAACACAGAAAAGTCTAGATAAAAAACCAGTTTGCTTTATCAAGAAAATTATAAATTTTTATAATTTGCAGGTAGATTATTTTCCTTTGGTTTGTCTCAGAATTCAAACAGTCCTTTAAAGGTTTACAGAATCTCTCACTGAGCCTCTTAGTCACTTCTTGGGGAGAGACTAACTCAGACATCATATTGGACAAGATGCTGTGGGAAGCCAATGCAGATCACTGCTGTGCTTCTGCAGAGAAGATGTCTTACCAGGCAGCTTGGGTGACAGAGAATTGTGAGACTTCAATTTCCCTTGAGACATCAGCAAAGGAACAGTGGAACCATGAACGGTCCCCTAACTGAAAGTTTACATTTGGCCAAATGATGAAAGGAAGCTCAGTTTGGCTTCACTGAAAACTGCAATATTCCAAGTGAAAAAAAAATCTGATTTAGGATGAAATTTTAATCCTCAAGCAGTAGGCTGTGTGTTTGTTGGTTTATTTTAAAATTTTTGTTTCAGAGGTGAAGTTCTACTGTCATCTGCTCAAAATGTAGCAGTTAATATTGCTCTAGCTGTGATAGTCTATGGACAAAAGTTAGAGGCGGAAGTTTACTGAGGTTAATTTCATTTACTAGTTTGTATAACCGGTTAAAAAGCTTTGGACACATGAGCTCTTCAGATCTCAAAAGGAAAGCATAGAGACAATGCATGAGTAGGGAGATTCTCCTTCCCCTCTACTCTGCCCTACTTAGACCACACCTGGAATACTGTGTCCAGTTTTGGGCTCTCCAATTTAAGAGAAACAGAGATTTACTGGAAAGAGTCCACCAGAGGCTACAAGGATTAAGGGACTCAAGCATCTCTCCTATGAAGAAGGACTGAGGGGACTGGGACTGTTTAGTCTTGAGAAGACTGAGAAAGGACCTTATGAATGTCTATAAATATCTGAAGGGTGGGTGTCAAATGGAAGGGTCCAGTCTCTTCTCTGTAGTGCCCAGCAATAGGACATGGAACAATGGGGATAAACTGGAGCATAAAAGGTTCTACCTCAACAGGAGGAGAAACTTCTCTGAGGGTGATAGGGTCTGGAACAGGTTGCCCAGAGAGGCTGTGGAGTCTCCTTCCCTTTCATGGCACACTGCCAGTCATGCTACATGGTTTTGTGCGGCAAAACACCTCTTAGATGGGATGTAGTATGGGCTTTATTTCAGACACTTTGGGAATGAGAAAGTTTCCCAACCCCTCTATTAGATGCATTTTGGAGCTGTAAGGGTATGAAATAGGGCCATGGCCCTGTTTCATTTAGTGGTGTACTGCGAGACTCTAATGTCAACTCAAAAGTGCTCACAGAAGTCACAGGAGTTACAAGCTCTTTGTGCTGCACGATGGCTTCTCAGTCTAAAAAACCATTTCTATACCTGAATTCTGAGCTGTGTCTATAAACAGCTCCTAAACTTTCCCAACATACTTGCCTTTGGAAACAAACACACTTGCTGAATAATTTTAGTCTGTGAGCTGTTTAGGAACTATTCTTTCTCAGTGTTTTGTTCTTCCTACTGAAGTCACCTTGTAGTTGCCTTCTCCTTGCTTGAATGACAGGAATTGCAGATTTCAGTATGAAAATATTTAGAAGTCAGGTCTTTACCACTTAGTAAGTTTTAATAGGAGTGCCACTTAACTCAGGTAGCCGNAATGTTTCTAGGGTAAAAGCAGCAGTATTCAGCAGGTATGATGGGAGGAATGAGAAAATACCCCCTGATTTAAGGCTAGGGAAACAAATGGTACCAAAACAGCACCACAGACCACTGCATATTGGGGTGCCCAATTTTCTCTGCAACATTAGCAACAAAGACTTGTGGTTTTGGGATTTTTTTTTTTATTAAGTAGAAATTTTCAGGTTAAAAATCAAGCTCAGTAATGTCATGTTTAGAAAACGCCATGTTTAGTAAAACAAGCAAAGGAATCCAATCGAGGTATAAAATGCCTCTGTGATTTTCTTTTAGCAGAAGATGCATTTAACACAGAAAAGTCTAGATAAAAAACCAGTTTGCTTTATCAAGAAAATTATAAATTTTTATAATTTGCAGGTAGATTATTTTCCTTTGGTTTGTCTCAGAATTCAAACAGTCCTTTAAAGGTTTACAGAATCTCTCACTGAGCCTCTTAGTCACTTCTTGGGGAGAGACTAACTCAGACATCATATTGGACAAGATGCTGTGGGAAGCCAATGCAGATCACTGCTGTGCTTCTGCAGAGAAGATGTCTTACCAGGCAGCTTGGGTGACAGAGAATTGTGAGACTTCAATTTCCCTTGAGACATCAGCAAAGGAACAGTGGAACCATGAACGGTCCCCTAACTGAAAGTTTACATTTGGCCAAATGATGAAAGGAAGCTCAGTTTGGCTTCACTGAAAACTGCAATATTCCAAGTGAAAAAAAAATCTGATTTAGGATGAAATTTTAATCCTCAAGCAGTAGGCTGTGTGTTTGTTGGTTTATTTTAAAATTTTTGTTTCAGAGGTGAAGTTCTACTGTCATCTGCTCAAAATGTAGCAGTTAATATTGCTCTAGCTGTGATAGTCTATGGACAAAAGTTAGAGGCGGAAGTTTACTGAGGTTAATTTCATTTACTAGTTTGTATAACCGGTTAAAAAGCTTTGGACACATGAGCTCTTCAGATCTCAAAAGGAAAGCATAGAGACAATGCATGAGTAGGGAGATTCTCCTTCCCCTCTACTCTGCCCTACTTAGACCACACCTGGAATACTGTGTCCAGTTTTGGGCTCTCCAATTTAAGAGAAACAGAGATTTACTGGAAAGAGTCCACCAGAGGCTACAAGGATTAAGGGACTCAAGCATCTCTCCTATGAAGAAGGACTGAGGGGACTGGGACTGTTTAGTCTTGAGAAGACTGAGAAAGGACCTTATGAATGTCTATAAATATCTGAAGGGTGGGTGTCAAATGGAAGGGTCCAGTCTCTTCTCTGTAGTGCCCAGCAATAGGACATGGAACAATGGGGATAAACTGGAGCATAAAAGGTTCTACCTCAACAGGAGGAGAAACTTCTCTGAGGGTGATAGGGTCTGGAACAGGTTGCCCAGAGAGGCTGTGGAGTCTCCTTCCCTTTCATGGCACACTGCCAGTCATGCTACATGGTTTTGTGCGGCAAAACACCTCTTAGATGGGATGTAGTATGGGCTTTATTTCAGACACTTTGGGAATGAGAAAGTTTCCCAACCCCTCTATTAGATGCATTTTGGAGCTGTAAGGGTATGAAATAGGGCCATGGCCCTGTTTCATTTAGTGGTGTACTGCGAGACTCTAATGTCAACTCAAAAGTGCTCACAGAAGTCACAGGAGTTACAAGCTCTTTGTGCTGCACGATGGCTTCTCAGTCTAAAAAACCATTTCTATACCTGAATTCTGAGCTGTGTCTATAAACAGCTCCTAAACTTTCCCAACATACTTGCCTTTGGAAACAAACACACTTGCTGAATAATTTTAGTCTGTGAGCTGTTTAGGAACTATTCTTTCTCAGTGTTTTGTTCTTCCTACTGAAGTCACCTTGTAGTTGCCTTCTCCTTGCTTGAATGACAGGAATTGCAGATTTCAGTATGAAAATATTTAGAAGTCAGGTCTTTACCACTTAGTAAGTTTTAATAGGAGTGCCACTTAACTCAGGTAGCCGTCACATCCCACCTCAGATACACAAGGAAATACAAGCTTGTTAGGTCTGAAAGATCAGAATAAACATCTTACTCTCATCAACAAAAATCAATTTGCTTTAGTTTAAACTTGATCTAAAATGCAAATTTTCTCTCCTCGTGAGGCCAGGGTAACTAGCTTTGCTAGGCAGCTGCACAGCTTTGAGACATAAAATACATGGCTGGTCTGTCAAAGGTATAGAGAATTTTAAGCAGTTTGGCATTATCATAACTGTATGAAGCTACGTTTGGTTTTATCATGTCATGTTCTTTGACATTCTGCTTGGCATCTGTGTTCTGCCTGTCAATCAGAGTCAGCATGTCGTGAGGGAACTTCACTGCAGAAATGGTGCTACTCGGAGAATTCAGATGAGCTTAAGGAAAAGGAGCAAGGACTGCTTGACAGCTGTGAGGAGAATCTGTGAGGTGAATCTCAGTCTCATTAAGTATATGCTTAAAATCATGAATAGAGATGAGATGGCAGAGGAGAAGGCTCTGACGTACTTCCAAGACACCTTGTAGTGGAAACGATTTTGAAAAAAATTTTTTATGGTTTTTCACTGGTGAGAAACTTTGTGAAATGAGTAAATAGCAACGCAAACCAAATTATTTGTAAAGTGAAAAAGGTAGTTTCTGAATTGTTTTAAGGATATGTATCTATCTATGCAATTTCAACTGAACATGGGGAGAACCAAAGCAGGCTGAATTCAGCTAAACTTATTTTGTGGACAACTTGCAACAAACTTCTCCTATGCTGTGACTTGGCTGTGGATCTGCAACAGCCTAGCGGTTCCAGAGCTGGGTTGATACTGCATTTGCCTTAACTTTTTGTCAAAACAGATGCCTGGCTCCCTCTTTACTCAGAGGCACTGTATCCTTACGAGTAAGTCAGGTTGTGGCAGAAAATGTTCCTGGGGCCTGGAGTTTGCTCAGCTGCAGATGCTCAATATGCAACTTTAAGACTTGGGGTTTTTTTAAGCCAAGCCATGAACTTGTTAGAACTGACTTGTCACCTCTGGAAGATCACTGTTGGCAGGTAGTCAGATAACAGGACTGTGACAAAACAGTGTGCAAAAGAAGGGCTTCCTAAAGTGTGTTCTGGTCACTGAGGATATTTTATTGATAACTCCCTCTGTCTGGATGTTGTTGAAGGACCCAGCAGGACAAGAGAAATCTGTAGACAGCCTTGATTCCTAAGAAACTTCTATAAAATGAACCCAGGTAAAGTATGAGCATCAAAGCAACGACTCAGGCTCATATCTAGATTTTTTGGAACGACAATGGTCCAGGCGACCTGTGTGATCTGAGTCCCTTTGGCAGATTTCAGCACGTGTGGCACCCACTGGCAGTGGCCTGCCTGCCTAAAGCATCCCAAAGGAAAATGCTGTCACCTCTCAGAGGTGCCAGCATGCAAGATCCTTTATAGCTATGGCTGGACCTCGCTGTTTCAGAGGAGGTTGCTCCTCTGGAGATCACAGAATCATAGAATGGTGGGGGTTGGAAGGGACCTCTGGAGATCACTGAGTCCAACCCCCCTGCCAGAGCAGGAGTGATACTGATCCTGGACTCTCCATAACACCTTGTTGCTAAGTCTCCTTGTTGCTCCTTTCACTGCCTAGTCATCGTGTCAAGATGGAAAGCTGTGATGAGATTCCTGTGTCATAAATCCTCATTGTTTGTTTGTTTCCTTTCTACATAAATCCATCAAGGACATTTTTTTTTTGTTTTGCTTTGCTTTAAATGCTGATACATTTCAATTATATGGGGCCTCACTTCTGCCCCAAGTGACTGGAAGCTGCCATAATGTAAATGTAGGTGTTTTTAGCAGTATTTCTACTCCCTAGAGACTAAAACACATCAGCAAACTTGCAGAATTTATTGTTTTAAATCAGAATTATGCTAGAGGACTCCAACGTTGTCTAAAGCTTCTAGAAAGCAAAGAATTCTATATTTTCTTATATTTAGTAGTCTAGTGGGATTCCTTGAGTGTTTGAAGTTAAATGGGTCTGGGATGATTTCTTAAGTAAATGCAGACTTTACTTTGGGATTAAAATTAGTTTTTTGGAAACTATAATATTAGGACTATGGTATTGACACTGACAATTAAGATAAGTTACATCCTTTGCACAGAAATTTAATGAAAAGAATTGCTGTAATGTATTTCAAAATTACATTACAATCACTTCTTTTCATTCTTTATAACTATTACATGGCATATTTTTCCAGAGGTGGTATCTAATTATGTTGTAATTAAATGTGATTCATCAAATAGAACTGAAGACAAAACTAGTAATCAGTGAGTGTTTTCCATTCACAGAATCTGTAAAAAAGGTGTATCTTGTAATTAGTTTACAGATGTTTACTTTAGAATAAGTAAATCAAAATTATAATAATTTTTCTTCTCATCATCTGGTAGAATATTTTAGCATATATTTGCAGTGCATAACAGTGTCTTTTCTGGGTGGGACAACGGGCCAATAACCAGAAATTATCAGCATAGCCCCAGTAATAATAATTATTATTCAGAAGATTTAAAAAAGAGAACCTCTTACTGAAGGTAATGAATGACACCAGAGGCTGGATTATCTTTTGTACACTATAAATATAACTGAAATATCAGCTATTTATTGTTTGTGTTGATTGAGTTTGTTTTACTGTGTGAAGTTAAATAAGCCCAATACTGCTATGCACAGTATATTGATTAAAAATGAACCTTCTTGGGACTATTTACAGACTTCAGTTGTCTTTCTGCTAGTAGAATTTGACCATGCTTCTAATTTCACTGGTTATAATCATTGGACTTTTTGGTAACTGAGAAAAATTGGTTTATTTCTCCCCTGAAGTGCTCAGTTGCAAAAATCTGAATATACTTAACCTCTGTGTGATGTGTAGACCAAGCTCTAGTGCCGACCCATTGCTCTGCTCATGCAATGATAAAGAAAGAGGGGGTGTCTGTCACTGCTCTCTGGTGGATGGCCCCAGCACACCAGAGTCTTGTGTACACACACATGCACACCTACACAGGCAGAGCTGCTGGACTGAGCTTCTTTAGTTTTATTAGTTTTAGACTTGAGGCTTTTTAGTCTGGAGAAAAGAAGACAGAGAGGGGGTCTAATTGATATCTACAAATACATAAGGGCTGGGTGTCAAGAAGACAGGGACAACCTCTTCTCAATTGTGCCTTGTGACAGGACGAGGGGCAATGGATTCAAGCTGCAGCACAGCAAGTTCCACCTCAACAGGAGGAAGAACTTCATTACTGTAAGGGTTGTAGAGCATTGGAACAGACTCCCCAGAGAGGTTGTGGAGTCTCCTTCTCTGGAGATTTCAAGCCCTGTCTGGATGCATTTCTGCCTGATCTGCTCTAGTTCTGTCCTGCTCTGGCAGGAGGGTTGGACATGATGATCTTTGGAGTCCCTTCCAACCCCTACCATGCTGTGATTCTGGTACTGTGGGTCTGCCTCCACCTCCTGCTGGCGCCAGTAAAAGGCACAAACTGATACTTCATCACAATACCATGGTTATAGTGTGATGCCTTCTGTCATGCTCTAGTGGCAGAATAACCCTGTGAGAGCAGCTGGGGAAATAGCTCTCCCCTTTACCCCGGACCAAAGACAGATTGGACATCACAGAACGGTAGCCAGACCCTGTCCCTCTCCCATCTTCATGCCTGACATGTGCAGCAGACACTTTTCAGAAAAAAGGAGAACTTAACTGAGATGTCCTTTTTGTCTTGACTGCTGAAAGTATATTTAGCCTAATAATGCTTAAAGCAGATAATGATTAGCCATCCTATTTATTTATGGAAATTGTTTTCTACTAGAAAATAAATCTGTTTTCCTTCTGAGTACAGACCCAAGCCCATCCTATTTCCATCATTCACTGCACTCCCCTATATTTATCCACCCACACAATCTATTTGAAGCTACAGCCATTTGTAGGACTCTTGTCTTCCTACACTTTGCAGACTAGAGAAACAAAACAGCTTAAGGAAGCTTTGTTTAGGGTCTTTTTTTTTTTCTGTTCATTTGTTTAAAGAACATTTGCCTGAAATATAACTTTTGCTTTTTTACAGCTGTTTCTGCTCTTTCAGTAGCAAGAAATCTTTCATTTTGTGGCAAGCTATTTCCAGGACAACCCATTATGATATGACAGAAAATTATAGCTTAAGAGAGGAGGAAAGAGAAGGAGCAGATGATATCTCGTAACCCTGCAAAAAAATCCTGTTGTCATGAAAAGTATGCCTGTCAGTGGCTGTAAAGATGAAGGCAAACAGGTATGATTTACAATATTGAAAGGATGGTTGCTAAGCTGAAGGTTTTCTTTAAGGACTTTGAGCTTTGTTTTGATAGTGATAAGCAACTCTCAGTTCTGAAAAATGCCTGTCAGTAGGCACTGAGGTACAGCATGGCCAGACAGGGAACACTCTCGAAGCTTAATCACATGCAAATTGGAGATTAACAGATTACAGCTGACTTCAGTGCACACGAAGAACGTGGTGTAAAGCCTTAGTGTATCTTCCATTTTAACTTCAAATTAATCTCTTGGTGTGAATCAGTCTGAAAAAGAATACCTCAGAGTTGGGAAGACAGACCAAAGAAACCTCAACTTCTCTGCTAACAAAATCAATTGAACTATTGAAGGTTGGACTTGATGATCGTGGAGGTCTTTTCTAACCTTATGATTCTATGGCAAAGTTGTGGGGTTTGTTACACACACATCTTCCAGTTAAGGAGGTTAAAAAATATTCCTGAAGATGACTTGCATGGTAGGGTCTGGAAGAGATTGCAGGATCTTTGGGGGCCATGGCTGGAGTAAGGAGCTACAGTGCCTAGGCCACGATGGGCTGAAACTGGTGCACTGGCTCTGTCTGAGAAAGACCCTTTCCAAACACCATGTCTCTGGTGATGAGGTGCATGTCCCTGTCCACATACCTACACAGGGACAGAAGTCAAAGTAACACGTTGTTGTATTTGCAAGGCATCAGCTTCCTTTATTTTCTGATTAACGTGCATAGAAGACAGTTGAGGATTGCTGGTGAGGGTGCAGGCTACAGCCATGAGCAGCACCACACCAGCCCTTCTTCAAAATATGATCTCTGCCCTGGATTCAAAGGAAGACAAACCCAAATCCAGAAAGGACCACAATGAAAAGTGATCTCTTGTACATTTTTAAAAAGAATGCTTCATTCTCTGCATCCTCTGCTATCTGTGACAAGATGGTAATCAGAGGATAAGTTCATCCTATTTTGAAAATCTGACTACAATGTCTTTGGCGTTTCATAGACAAGCTGATAGGCTGGACTGAATACATACTTTTAATACTTTTTGTGCAGCCTTGACCATACTGTTTAACATCCTTTTCCCCCTTCATTATTTCAGTTTATAAAAGGAGTACAAATATTATTTCTTTCTTGTATCAGGATGAAAGCTTTTTTTATGTAGTAGTAGAGGATGTGGGCTAGATCCTTCACCCACAAGGGCTGTGCCACTGCTGATTTATACTAGCTGAACATCTATTTCCTGAGGTAGAAAACATCCATAAAACACTTTCTTCATCATTAATAAGTGTATTCAAGGATTTTTTTCTACTCCAATTTTATCTTCCTCTTCAACTATGATATATAACTAATATTGTAAGTCCATATTTTAGTTTTATAACTAAATTTCTGCTGGTAGCAGAAATTATCAATTTCTGAATTCAGAAACAGACATATTATCATAAATAACACCCAAAACCTAATTTAGGTCAGCTGATCATCATTCAGTGGTGAAAGGAGAGATTCTTATTTATTCAGTAGCATTTGACACGTGATTTTAAGTACATTGGGTTTATATTATAAATATATATATATGACTTGAACTATGTCAGTTGTGTGATCACAAATAAAAGAATTGCAATTATTCTGTCGTTTATTAAAAAAAAAAAGAATACAATAAAGAGATCACATCCATACTCTTTCATAGCAAGAATAACTAATAAATTACCAGCTTCAAGAGTCTCTCAGGTGGATACAGGACGCAGCATTTGTTTTTGTAAACTGTTCACTGGTACATCAGCTGCTGTTCTGATATGGAGAGAACTGAACAGTATTTTCCTCAAAAAAAAATTATTCCCTTAAATAATTCCTGGGCAAAATGTTGTGTGGGGGCTGTATTGGTAGGGAAGAAAGATAACCCCCTAAAATGGACTATTCATGGGCATTATTTACAACCAGCAGCTACTGTAGGAGAAAATCTCTATTGAAAGCTAAAATGCTACAGTGGTTATAACAACAGCCATTCCCTTCAGTATATAAAAAAATATCTAAAAAGACATCTTTTAAAATGCTCTTCCCTGACAAAGAAATGAGTGTATAGAGTTAAATAGACCTGCATTTCCCTGCAGTGTTGTGGACAGAACTGGCAAATACATCCAATTATCTTTGTGTTGTAAGCAGGAGGGCGTGAGGAGCTAAGGATTTGAAAAATGATCTAGCACTTCCACCCCTTTGGGACTGGCAGGGATATTAAGAAGGAGACTGATAGGACCCAGTCCTTAGCTGATGTAACCTGACAGAGCTCCATGGAAATAAATGGAGCTGGTATGATTCATGCCAGCAGAGGAGCTGGTCAATAGGTGCATTGCTTTGAGACATGCTTAAGGTAATTGTAAGTGCTGTGGATATTGTATTTTTTTTATCCAAGACTTCGTACATATTTATATGTTCTGCAGCCCACTTGACATCATATAACATTAAAAAAAAACAAACAAGAAAACAATCTAATCTGCTTTCTAATCTGCCTAATCCTGCTGTCTTTTTTCAGGCAAAGCTCTCAGCACTCGGACTTTGGTTGCACTCTCAAGACCTTCCAAACACACCCTGTGTGGAAACAGCCACTGGCTGTGCCTGTGAAGGTGCCCTGAAGCAGCTCACTCCTGCCACTGGGCTGGACTGGTTCACACTTTGCCAACTCAAAAGTGAAATAACATGCTGAATTCTTCCCAATGCCCTATGGCAACTGACCTGGTAAGTTTTTTAGCAATCTACTGTCCATTAACAGCATTTTCTCCAAGAAATGGTGTCTGAATGTATGGAATTGTTAAGTGTTCATGTGCCTTAATTGGAAATACCTGAATTTCTCTTGATGCTGCCTCTTAACTTTTCAACAAAAAGACTGGAAAATTTATCTGGGGTCAAAGGTTTCATACAGAGACTTATCAATGACAGGACAGAATGGTCCCATGGGCCAGTATCCCAGCATTCTGCCACCCATATTCCAGCAAATGGTGACCAGCATAAGGCTGATACAAAATCAAAACTTGCCATGTGTTCCTTACATCTGATACGTGCTCCTATAATTGTTAGAGTTGTAAAGAGTCAAAGATGTTGAAATCCTGAGTGACTCAGGTTTTGAACACATTGTCATGGATAATGAATACTTCTGATTAGGCTTTTGTGCCTCTGGATGTCACTGTTGTTTTGCAATAACATAAACAATGTCCCTGTTGTTTTGCAAGAATATAAACAATGTTAGATGATTCTGAGATACGACAAAGCAACGAATGAAAATTGTATAATCATCAGCATCTAATGTTTATTAACCACTGGCAACCTGAGAGATACCATTATTTCAGTATAAGGGATGACCAGCTGAATATGCAAAATAATACTTACTTTGGTTTAATATTAGGTGAAAAGAAAAATAAAACCCTTACATTTCTTTCTGCAAGAAAATAATCTTCTCTGGTGTCCCAAAATGCATTCCTTTGGAAAGACTTAAAATAGAATCTGAGCTTTCATCAGACCTGATGAGGCCCTGTCAGATTGTGTTGAGGATAAATACTGGTTTATTTGAGTCAGATGCAATGGTGAAATGTGTGGGGAGGAGGCAGGTGAGTGCCAAGGACCACACACTACCCTTGCTGCTCATGGCTCCTCAGGAGAGAAGTGGAGCTTACTTTTCCCAAGTAAATCTGTCATGTATTTGTCACATAATTCTGAGAAAAAAAAAAAAAAAAAAGAAGGAAGGGAAAAAACCCACCTTCCTTCTCTTACAGTCCTTGCACAGGAAGCAATTATACTTTCTGGAAATGTATATAAAAATTAATGGAGATTGAGGGAGGGTATTTTCAGAATCATAAATTGCTGCAATTACCCCAGTTATTTACAGTGAACTGGGATGTCTGTCTGCACCCTGTACGTAAAGTCTTCCATGGAACATGGAAGATTTCTCAGAAGGTTGTAGGGCTAGTGGGTGTGACATAGAAATAACGAAGAGAGTGTACAATTTGCTAAGGTCTCTGACCTTAGTTTTTGTTCATAACTCAGTGGATTAATGTGGCTGCCTTTGGTTGGAAGTATTAAATGCTAGATAAAGATAGAGCATTTCCATAAAAAATAATTATTCTTTTAGGATCCTTCAATTTTGTTTGATGTCAGTCTGAATAGGAAAGTTATCCTAAAGAAGGTCTAGGACTTAGTGATCAGGAAACACACTGGCATGCTGTGCTTTTTGATGTCAGCGGTCATTGTCTTCAGTTTGAATAGGATTTTTTCTTTCCAACTGAATCTCATAGGATCTCTGACAGTCAGAGTCACACTGACCTCCATGAACAATGAATTAAGGTAGTCAAGCTGCTTTAGAAGTAGATTAATATGTCCAGATGTGTCCAAAATACTCTTTACTATTATT
>VYZU01027742.1:13240-29711 GCA_013401355.1 Ceyx cyanopectus
CTAACAGACAAGAATGTGAAGATGGTTAAGATTCATTTGCCAAATTACATTTGTAAATTCTAAGCCTTTAATAAGAATAATATTTTTCATGTATGGAAATACTTCCATACCATTTTCAAGTCTACAGTGACAGGAAGTTTAATAAATGATTACTTCATCTCAGATATTACAACACCAGGACCAGAATCACCTGAATCACGTAAGGAAAAAAATTACAAACTTATGTTGGCACATTTCTGACAGAGTCCTGTAAGGACAATAAATTAGACCATCTCTTCATCCCTGAAGTGATTCTTATCGCTTCCCTTTTACCTCAAATTTCAGCCATGTAATATTAAATCAGAACAAGCAATTATATCTTCAAAAAAGTGTACAGAAGTTATCTGCAAGAGTGCTGTGAGGGAAAAGTGCTTCCCCTGTGTCCATTACAAGTAGCCTGCATACATGGATCTCAGAAGTGTAGCATCTCCTGGAGGTATCTCAGAAAAAAACAGTATCACCCAAGAATTGACATTTTAAATTGCAGTCTTTCCAGGCTCAACTCTTCAAGGGATAGAATTAAATTTGGCTTAAACACCATACAACTTCTAATGTTTTGAATGTTCTGACATCAAGAGAACAACTGTAATTGTTAAACCTCTACCCACCTTGAAAGTAATTCCACATAAAACTGGAACAAAAGGTTCTTTCACATAAAAGCAAGCATCATTTTATACAACACCCTTCCATGTCACTTTGCACAACAGCAGTTATTGTCATGCTCAAATGGGAAAAAGGGTTTACCTGAGATAGCTGACACAGCCCTACCTACACAGCACACCCCCCTGAAGGGGGGTGGGAGCCAAACACACGCCTGATTTTTAGCACATTCCATGACTTACATCTCCACAATGACAAGCCTGCACAAGCCACATTTCTGATAAGGAGATAACCCCTTGTAATGCCTCCACCATGATAACTGGATTTTTTTGCTAAGCCTTCCATGACCAAATTGCAGCCATCATGATGACACACTGCACGCCACTGCCAAGCAGCATAAAGTGACACCTGCTCACAACAGCTTGAAAAGGAACCGTGGCAATATGACCAGAAACNNNNAAAAAAAAAGGTACAATTCCAACTTGACTAAAGTCCATACAAATAGACTAGATTTCCAAATTGCAAAGGACAAGTTTCTGGTTAGTGACTTTTCCCAGAGCTATTCCCTGCCTTAGAGGTATCACTGATTTTACCAGAAAATTCCATAAGCAATTTTACAAAAAAAACCCCAAGAACTAAAAATCCAGCTGTACCACTGCAAGTATTAATCATCCAAAACAAAGCTCATTAGCCAGCCCACTGATGATTTGTCTTGGTACATTTTTAGCTTGGACACAATTCAATGACCTTGTCTTTCTTCATGCTCATAAAAAATAAGTTTAATATGATGCCATTGAAACAGTAAAAACAATGCCCTGCCACACTGGGAGAAATTCTGCTATGTTGGAGTATTTCTTGCTAAAGATACTACATCTTTAAAGGTGTTTTTAAGAGTGGGGAGAGGACCTCAGTATGTTTTCTTTGCATGTGAGTGACTCAAGCTCTTTCCACAGCCTGATGGCATTTAGTGTATTGGCCTATTGTTATAGACAAGAGAATGTCCAACTCCCCCAAGGTTAATTGACTGCTGTTCTTTGAAATATACATGAGAAACTTTATTGACTAGCTCACATCCGACCTCACCTGTCACACAGGAGGAGAACTGTAACAGGGGAAGGACTCCTCAAAAGGACAAGAAGGACAAAGGTGAAATGCTAAGGGCTGCACTGTTTGCCAAAAATCCCTTTTCTGTTGTTGTCCTGTGTATTTTCTACTTCAACTTTTTTATGCTTAGAAAGAGTCTGTCATTTAAAGAACATATTTCTTCTAAAAATTTACCAGATTAAGTAGTTCTTAACACAATCTAGTGCTACAAGATCTCAATACAAATAAAACTAACAGACAAGAATGTGAAGATGGTTAAGATTCATTTGCCAAATTACATTTGTAAATTCTAAGCCTTTAATAAGAATAATATTTTTCATGTATGGAAATACTTCCATACCATTTTCAAGTCTACAGTGACAGGAAGTTTAATAAATGATTACTTCATCTCAGATATTACAACACCAGGACCAGAATCACCTGAATCACGTAAGGAAAAAAATTACAAACTTATGTTGGCACATTTCTGACAGAGTCCTGTAAGGACAATAAATTAGACCATCTCTTCATCCCTGAAGTGATTCTTATCGCTTCCCTTTTACCTCAAATTTCAGCCATGTAATATTAAATCAGAACAAGCAATTATATCTTCAAAAAAGTGTACAGAAGTTATCTGCAAGAGTGCTGTGAGGGAAAAGTGCTTCCCCTGTGTCCATTACAAGTAGCCTGCATACATGGATCTCAGAAGTGTAGCATCTCCTGGAGGTATCTCAGAAAAAAACAGTATCACCCAAGAATTGACATTTTAAATTGCAGTCTTTCCAGGCTCAACTCTTCAAGGGATAGAATTAAATTTGGCTTAAACACCATACAACTTCTAATGTTTTGAATGTTCTGACATCAAGAGAACAACTGTAATTGTTAAACCTCTACCCACCTTGAAAGTAATTCCACATAAAACTGGAACAAAAGGTTCTTTCACATAAAAGCAAGCATCATTTTATACAACACCCTTCCATGTCACTTTGCACAACAGCAGTTATTGTCATGCTCAAATGGGAAAAAGGGTTTACCTGAGATAGCTGACACAGCCCTACCTACACAGCACACCCCCCTGAAGGGGGGTGGGAGCCAAACACACGCCTGATTTTTAGCACATTCCATGACTTACATCTCCACAATGACAAGCCTGCACAAGCCACATTTCTGATAAGGAGATAACCCCTTGTAATGCCTCCACCATGATAACTGGATTTTTTTGCTAAGCCTTCCATGACCAAATTGCAGCCATCATGATGACACACTGCACGCCACTGCCAAGCAGCATAAAGTGACACCTGCTCACAACAGCTTGAAAAGGAACCGTGGCAATATGACCAGAAACATTCCAATAACTAAAGGTCTGGCTTTCCTAAACCTTCCTGATACTGGATAGCACCTCCTGAGCTTGGCAGACAGAACAAGAACCCAACTTTACAATGCAGAGAAACTCTTGAGACCAAAGACTCTTTTATGTTGCTGATGGAACAAAAAACAATCCACTATCTATATCATACAACAGAGTACCAACCAGTAACACAGATCCAGTTCAACTGCTTTGGACTGCATTCAACTTCCACCTAGGCTTCAGACAACAGAAAATCCAAACACTCCATCTGCACAAAAGCCAGCAGAACATTTTCCTTAGTTCAGCACTATGAGGTTAAAAATGCCAATGTCCTATTGCCTTTAAAATTCTCTCATCTCCTACCCCCTACCTGCCAGCTGTATAGAGCATTTCCCTTGCCACTAATTCTGATAGCACGCCCTAATTAACTCATTTTATCTTTTGGTATAAATCAATTACAATTAAAATATAGTTTGTCAAACCTCAGAGGAGTATTGTTTCATGTTAAAAACATTTTCACTCATGAGAGAAAGTGTGATTAACTTCAATAGAAAGCTTAAAGTTCAACTTACTATGAGCAGAGGGAATCAAGCACGATGCTTCCTTTGCAGAACAAGCTTTATCTTGATGCAATGAAATTAAATGAGTGGAGGACTGGTCAGTCAGATCATTACCATGTAGCAGAATCTAGGAAAAAAAAAACATTTGAAAGTTTATTTACTTCAGGTTTGTTTGCTTTTAAAAACATGCAATAAATATGATCATGAAAGAAGGCACCTGAAAGGACAAAAAAAGGCTTTTTAAGCATCATACTCCTCTGAACCATATTTGAAATGTGACGTATTGTATTTTCACATAGTAGATAAAAATGTAACAATTGTTCCCCTACAGATAAGGGATTCACTTTCTTTGGCCTCAGTTTAGTAGGCTGAGGAGACACAGGAGGACATAGAGGAAAAGGGGCCTTTTGAAGAAAGGGACACCTGATCACCACACAAACTGACCTGTGTTGGAACAGTATTCTGAGGACAAATATCTCTAACTGTACCAGAAAATACTTCTTATGGTTTAAAACCACACAGCAGGTATCACACAGAATATAAAACCATAACACTCTTTTCCAAGAGCCTCAAGAAAGCATTCTTATTGTTTCTGATTTATGCCAAGATCTCATGGCTTTGTTCTTTGCTGGAGAAATCTAATTCTATGCAAGACACAACTGCCCAGCCTGCTCTGCCCTGAGTTTTCTGGCAGGTGCAGGGATGTTCAGCATCCTCAAAAGCAGCACCTGAAATCAAGGTGGCTGTACTAACAATCAAAGTGTTAATTCCCACCACTGAAACCACAACATAATAAAAGGGGCATCATTTAACAAATGGATTTCTGAAGTACGTTTACATTGTAATGAATAAGGGCACGGTATTTACCATTAGCTGGCAGGTTGTGATGAGTGCTGCTATCACAAGCTTGAAATATTTCCTTTATGTTTTCATCCTCTAAGATTCCATGGGTATTTTACTGCACATTTGTAACAAGCACGGCTCTAGATTAGCAAACCACGGTTTTGTTTGACCCCAGCTACCATGTAAGCTTCTAGTTTTCTCTAGTCTAAAGTACACTGAAGTATTTTTCTGCTTTCCTGCAGTTTTTAAGTAGATAATAAGTCCCAAACTTCACCAGCCTTTAGCTGAAAGAAGCTTGTCACGGTGGTTGGTAGCTAATGAAGATCCTTTTAGTTTATCTTCATCAATTGTCAAATATTTGAGTCCATGAAGTGGTGTGATGAGGTACAAAGACAGATATTTGAAGGGATTTTAACTCATTTGAGCAATTACATGCTTAACTGCCCTGCGATAATCTGTCAGTCTGAGTCTTTTCTACACAGCAGAAGCGGGGAGTATTAGAATAGCTGGATTTAGAACATAAAGGCCTGGCCTGAATGGAAGAAAGGCACCAGAGAAATTAATTGCCAGTAACAAACAGCAGGACTGCTTGCAAGTTATATATCACATAGTTACCTACCAGCAGTGGTAGAAGCCAGCTGTAAAATAACATACTGAATTGTGACAAAATAGGCTCTGCTATGAAATCCATGAATGCCATGAAGAATTTAAACTAATGTTGGCTAATCAAGTGCATTATATTACTTAAATTATATAGAGATAAAAATCTTGTATTATATAAAGAGTTGATGAATGTAAATTTCACTAAAACAATGTTTTTAATTATAAGTTTTATGAAGTGATCTAATAATTTATATGCTTATGTTTATTTATGCTTTTTTTTCTACCATAGTTGGAATAGAACATTTGTGTAGATTCAGTAATGGAACGACGAGTAAAATGAAAAGAAGAAAAAAGATTATTCTTTTACAAGTTGTTCTTTAATTCTGAAATATTAGAGTCTGAGTATTAGGAAGCTTTGACTGATGATGGATATCAACTACAGTTAGGACTACCTTGGGACCCATAAGTTCTAAGGGAAGCCAAGAGAGAGCTATTACAGAGGAGGCATCTCATTGCAGACCAAACTCTGTGCTACTCCAGGCCACTGTTTCCAGAAACCTGGCTTACTGTCCTTTTCTTCCTCTTGCCATCAGGTCTCTGATGCCATCTCCTTTCTCCATGGGTTGCCCCACATCCCTGTCCAGCACTCTATGGCACAGGAAGGTCTCTTCAGGTAGACTCAGTCTTGACTGCCAGTGACTACAGCCATGGCAAAGTCACCAGGCATCCTACTCCACAGAACCTTTTTCCCATGCTTAGAAACCATCTAACTCTGGGATTTTCCACACTAGGGAAGTATCAGCCCCAGTTAAAGTCTTTCTACACCAGAAATAAACAATCTTCACTTTTGCACATTTCAAGGTTGGGTTTTTTGGTTTGTTTGTTTTAGTTTTTTACCCCTCTTTGGAATTGCACCATGAAACAAACCAGTGTTGGGACTATGGACTTGAGACTACAAATAACACGTCAAAACACACTGAAGTCTCTCATGCTTCCCTGGTAACACTGACTGTAACTGACAAAGTGTGTTTCCATACAGAGAAGGCCACTTCATTCACATTACTCCTCTTACTTATGATGTTTTATCTTAGATTTGCTGTCTCCCTAAGGTGCCAGCTCTGAGGAGCTAGTTAGCATGGCAGCATTAGGTATGAAGCAGAAGCCCCTCACCTCAGGGACTGTGCTTCAGTTCTGACCTAAGGTCAGAAAAGAAATAAGATAGGTAATCTCAGCTCTGTCCCTAATGACCAGGATTCCACATCACAATGCTACACGTGGCTGTCTGCTTCTGCTCAGGAGAGGCCCAGGACAGAGCCAGCATGGAGAACTAATTACCCTCCCATCCCAGGGAAAAAATGGGCAGCCCAGCTCAGCAGGCTGAGATCACTGGTGAGGTACAGCAGCAGGCTAATAAAGTGGAGGAGTGTCACATGCATGGCTGTGGCACACAGTTCACGAGGAGCTTTATTTTTCCTTCATTAATGAGGATTTTATTTTAGGCTCAGTGTATCATATTAACATATTAAAAAAAAAAGGAGAGGGAAAAAAAGAATAGAGCTGATTTATTCAGTCAGCCTGGTGTTGCAAACATCACCTGCCTTTTGTTTTTACAGGCCTAATTCACATGGGCCAAATTAAGCCCAGACTTTTATGAGTGAGGCCTAAAGGGCACAAAGAGCTGCTTTCCCCCCATCAGTGGGGGAAGGAACCACAAATTGGCTGCTTACACTGGAGAATCCAGAGATAGAAATTCATGCAGTGCCAGCAGCATTAGTTGGGTCAGATAGGCCACATCCAAGCAGGATGGCCAAGGATATGTTCTCATTCTCTCCCAGCAGTAAGGCAGGGGAACCAGTGAGGAAGCAAACCCTTCAGAGCTGGTGCTCAGTGGTCTCCTCTCCCACCCCTGGAGCAGCCACCACCCTGGTCTATCTGCTCAGTGCACAGAAGGGTCCCTCCCTCTGTGATGGATCTGAAACTATTTACCTCACAACCTAATATTTATTGGGATGTAACAGCTTACAGTAATTACAGCATTCACTGACTGCCTAGACCAAGGGGTAGAAATACCAGGCACCAGAAGCACTAGTCAATATCAGTACACATAAACATACACACAGGAGCTCACAACTCCATTACAACCACCAAACACTGGGGAGCCAGAACAGGCCATTTCCTTTGTCTTCCTGCAGCACAGAACACACACAAACTTCCAGCAACACACGGAGCAGGGAGCACAAAGGGATATCTGAAAAAGCTTTGGGTTTTACAGCTGTTCTAGTAGCACAAGTGTTAATTAAAAAAGAGAAAGCACATTCTAAAGGAAGCAATTAAGGCACTGAGAAGAAGAAAAACAAACCACAGGTAATCATTATCAGCAAGTCACCTTCGTGTAGAAGCACTGGAGCCACATGTTCTGCCTGGGCACGAACAACCTCCAGCAACCTGCCACCCCAGGCACCCTCCAGCAGCCCCCGAGGCTGCCACGTGAGGCCATTTATAGCTGGGAGGAGATGGCACCTCCTGCCCCACCCTGGGGCTGCTGGGAAATGTAGTCTCTCCGGGGCCCGGCCTGTGCGCGGCTTGCCTCGACTGAGTTAAACGACTTGAAAGGATTTCAAGTATTTATATGAGTAGATGGGATGCCAGGCTCTTTCTCGATTAAGACAAACAAACAAACAAAACAATTCTAAACTTTTTTCAGGTGCTGGGAATTAGAAACAAATCTTTTATCTTTAAAAAAACATGTTGGTCTGAGGGAAGAAGGCAGGCTGTGTTTACCTCAGGCTGACTCAGATTCAGCAGTGTAAGCTTGAAAAGTTTGCCTCTTTACTTCAAACACTGAATTTCGGGCTGGCAGTGTAGCACAGCTGTATGACATCATAGCCACATGCCCTTCTTCTCAGAAACAAATTTAGGAGTAAAGGAGAGGGACATTAAAACAACACCATCCAATGCAAAGAAATCAATCTATTGTATGTTCACCTCCTTCCATAAGAAGAGGGTTACTATATATGTTGCAGGTGGATATTCTCCTTCCCTGTATGGACCAAGAATCTACTTTAAAAAAAAATAATTTAAAAATCTCCCTCTATTCTCAATGAGAAAAGACGCCCTGGGTCAAAATATGATTTCCTAATGGTGTTTTCCCTTGTGTTGCTATGACACCTGCAAGAGGCAAGGTATAGGAAACTAATCACTTCATGATAAGAGTAGGATACCAACTTTGTCTCTAGATTTCGTGGCTATCATACCCTAGCAGTAGCAGCATGACAAAAACATCTCTAAGCTTCAGTGGTAATCAAGGAAAATGAATCACACTGTTCCCACCCTTTCTGAAGACACAAGCCATTTGCAACTTGTGCAGAGCTTTCCTTCAAACTATTTGTCACATAAAAACGTCAAATCAACTGGGGATTGGAACTGGAATCAGGCTGGAGTCTGTTTCACTGGAAAACAATCAGCAGCAGCAGCCTTCATGTAGCTGTGAGGAAATCTATACAGACAGACTACTAGACCAAAGAAGACAGGCAATGCTCCCTCCAGGGTTTTCTGTGTTTTGGTAAGTGCGTGTGACTCCACCAGAAACACTCATCTACTTCTTAGGCCTTGAATTAAGCTTAAACACTTTTTTTTTCTTGCTGCAATGTCATTAAACCACAAAGAAATACAGTACGTTCCCAAACTGAATCACTCCTTGTTCAATCTAGTCCTGACAGATGCTCATGTTCTTGTGGATGAGAAACAAAACTGGCAGAATGAGGCACAGGCTGGACTTTGTGTCTCTATACCCAGTAGCAGAACTGAACTGGCATATTTAGAAATAAACAGAGATAAGACACAGATCCAACCCGAGGATGCCCTGGTTCATAGTATCCCTCTCTGGACCATTACATAGAGCAGTGATTCTTACACAGGCCAAATCTTAGTTACATGGGTTACCACAATGTGGTCATATTTTGATAGGGAAATGGGATAGTGGAAGGTATAGCAGTAAAAATAGATGGATTCCATAGCTTTTGTTTAAGCAACTGTAAATAAGCTTTGCAAACATGGCTAGTGAATGGATTTTTGCCATTGAACTCAATAAGGATTTCGCCCCTTATCTTCTTAGTTTACTAGTCCTATAAGCTGTATTTGCTGACATGCTGAGGAAAATAGGGCTATATTTGCAGGTGTACACTCATTGTTTTAATTCATCTATTGAGTCCTGGTGTAATAGAGATTTTATACTACAGCCAAGCTTTTCTGACAGAGGCAAAAGCATCTTGCAGTAACACTAAAAATTATCACTTTAATTATCATAGCACATGGGAGCCTTAGCTGATGACTAGAACCTATCGTAGATATACATGAAAGACAAAGCAAGAAAGGAGTTTTCAGAATGCAGCATCTTCTCTTTCAAAAGTGACAGATAGCCTTCTAAAAATTAAATCTGCAAGAAATGTGAGAGACAGAAGTTTTCCCTGAGATCTGTTTCGTATTCTTATTAACATCATTCCCCAGGGGCAAGTAATTTTGAGTGCAATACAAAGTTGATAATATGCTGAGTATAATTATAATGAGGATTGATTAAGTTGGTAGCCAAAGTACAGTAGCTTTATATCTGAGAGAGCATCATAAAAGAAAACCACATTAAAAGTTTGGAAAAAAAACTAGACACAGGGATTGACAACTAGCTCCCTAGTGAAATAACATCAAAGCTGATACATATTGTATGCAAAACAACCCACAAACAGAGAAATTATTCTAATTCTTTTTAGGTTTCCATGTCAAAAACTTAAAATCTGAACACATCAGATGCTGCAAAAGAGAATAAAGTATTGACAGCTGTATCTATTCCATGTAATTAAGCTCAATGTGCCCCCTTTTTCAATGGCTGTTGAACAACTATGTTTGCCTTTGGAATTTTCTTCTCAGTTTTGCAAGAACATTTGGCAACTGAAACAATTTTTGAAGAAATCATTTCAGGAACTGATTCATCCCTGATTCTAGAGGAATTAAAAGAGCTAACTGGTATAAGGACTCATACAACAGTGTTTTAAAGTATTTCCTCCTTTTGTTTTCTGTGTTCATTTCACATTTACCTGCAGTCCTGCTCTGGGTCTGACATTTGAATGTGTTTTGAATTTTTAACAGTGAATGAAGCTGGCTGAAGTCAGACACAATCTGAACATTTCACATCCCTAACTCCTGCTTCTCTGAGAGGTAAAACTCATGGATATAACTTTTTAATTATTATTTTATTATTATTTCTAGGTCATCCTCACTTAAACTACCAAAGAAACAAAAGATTATCTGTACGCAACATTGTAAAGTGGAATAACCACAAAGACTGTTGAGCCTGATCTTCTGATGGGCTGAAATACTGCCCTCAAAATAGCAATGAACTTTTTATGTATCTCCCTTTGTAGAGAATTATTCCAATAAGGGCAATTCTGGATGCCAAAATTAATGGTATGAGTAAAATGCTATATTTAAAGCGTCTGCTTTGAAAGACCAGCATGTTCCAGGGCCAATGCCATTCTGGTCTAAAGTACTGAATATATTTGTTTTCTTTCCATTTTAGCTGTATAGAACTTACGTTATCTGACTGTGAAAATACACTTTTTAGGAACCTAAGACCTTCTAGTTCAACAAAGTCATGTCCCAGTTACTGAAGGCAACTGCATCATAAAAAACAATTTGGAAGTATTATTACTTTCAAATCTTACACTACCAAAGCATTTTTACCCCTAATGCTTTATTACTGCAATACAGCAGTTGCTCTTCTTCACATTTTCAGCCTCAGTATGTGTGTAGTTTATCATATCCACTCTGTCCAACTGTTCTTTCTCTGTTCTAGTACTTTCCCCAATTATGAAGACCTTGGATAGTATCTAAATATTTTTAAGAAACATGCAAGAATATATCTCCATGGTTTATTCAGAAATGCAGAGCTTTAATGAACAGGATATAGCCACATAATAAAAAAAAATTCCATGGGCCAGAAGGGATGTTAAGTATCACTGAACTGGATATTGCTATGTTGATGTATAAATGCAGCATAAAAGAGGGTGATGTTGGCTTGTGCAGCAAAATTATATTGACACAAATAGTTTGATGCTGTTTTTAGAGTTTACAGAATTTGACCTCCGGATTTTTTATCTTCAAAGGTTACTTCTAATTAGCATCCAGTGATAACATGCTAGAGATGCTTCCTTAAAAGATATCACAGCTCTAGCAATGAGTACTGACACAGTATCTATCAAAGTCTCCTGGTGCCTGCTATTCTGACAAAAGGCACTCCAAAGGACTGGCACGTATCACCTTATTTGCATTTTTGCATTTCATTATGTTCATAATTGCATACCACCACAGCAATTCTTCCCCACTATCTCTGAAAACATTATCAGCCACGTCTGAAATAAAGGCTTAAATGTCAACAATTGACGAGCAAGAAAAGCTGACCTTTGCAGGATCTCATTCTTTTGAGAATTGCCCTGGTATGACTCACTCCTTAACTTTCTGTTTGTGTTTGATAACACCAAAAGAACATAGTTTCTGTGTGGATTGGTTTTGTGTATTGGAAATAGAGAGGGAGCCAAAGAGCTGTAAAAAAAATCCATTTAGACTAGCAGTTAGTTGGGATTGACTGAACATATGCAATGACATCTCTTAAAGCTGCTGAGACTCTGAAGTGGATGTTAACATTAAGCTACAGTGGAATTTCCATGGAATTATATGTTACATTAAAGTGAATTTACCCATGATTAATGTTATGACATGGAACAAAACAACCTTTCTTTGAAAAACATGCTATTGGTTTTACACATTTAAGAACCATTTGGCAATTATAAATTTCTAAACCCAAGTAAAACTATTCACAGTCATCTTACATACACTGCAATATTGACTGGCCTTCACTAGATTGAGCCCACATCTGACTCTAGCTGGTGTTTCTACCACCACTTCATGGCTCCATTTACCTTGATTTGCATAGCAATTCTGGTGCACATTTTTCCAAAAAAAAACCCAACCAACCCACTAATCAATTTTAGCTTAAAATAAATTACACCACCACAGAAATTGCTGCCACTGTCCAAAAATGCTAATCAATTTTGAAAATCTACATCATGGCTTGCATCCCAGATTTTTTTCCATCCAGTCCACATCAAAACGAAATGATAGAAAATTATGTTAACATGTTTGACTGCTTGTTTGCTTGTTTTAGTTGAGGCATNAAAAACCCCAAACAACAACAAAACAAACAACAAAAAATAAAAAAAATTCAAAGCCAACAACAACAAAACACAAACAAAACAAAACACAAACCCCTGAGAAGTATCATTTTTGCAAGGCCTATAAAATATCATTAGTGGGTTTTTTTAATGTTTCAAAATAAACAATTATTTTAAGCCACTATTTTCATCCACTTCAGCTCTTTGGTTCACTGATAACTTTCAGTATGGAGTGGGTTCCTTCTCACAGCCTCTTCACCCAGGTTTACACTTTTCCTTGTTGCTATCTGTTATGGCAACAAGGTTACCTGCACCTCAGTCCCCAAATTCCTCCTGTCTGGTGGCTACACCTTTTGTGAATATATAGAGAACTTTTTTTCCCTTACAATCTAACGATATAGTTCAGTATCCTGTAGAAACAGCTGAGCTACTTCAAGATTAATTAACCTTAGTGAATATATGCTAACAGAGCTATTGAGCTTCGGGTACTGCAGCTAATCTCCATTTCATGGGTGCATTGCTTCTAAGTGAAACAGGGTATAGATAAAGTAAGCACCAAAGGAAAGATGAGCCCCAACAGGATCCACAATCCTAGAAAGAAAAAAAAAAATTAACCTCTTGTTCTCTGCAATTAAAAACGTCTTAAAGAGATTCATTTTCGAGGCCAGTGCTGTGGTTCAGTCTATTAACTGGTCAATCCCTATTTTGAGAAGCATTAAACAGCATTAGTGTGGCAGTGTTCTTACATAGGTGTATGCTGACTTGACTTTAAGTGACCGGGATATCATCCAAGATGACTAAGGGCCTGAAAGGATTAGACTTGCAGATAGATCATGTTCGGAAGTTTTCCTGCACCCTACCATGCAGAAAAAATACCCTTACCTTTAGAAATAGAAGGTAAAAGGCACATGGGAGCATATCCAAGATAGCTAACAAAAATATGTATTAAGATTTCATTTAAAAACCCTATTTTGCACGTTACACGGCACATGAAAGGGAATTATTCTTCCAAAACAAACCATTGTGTTGTATCAAACCCTGAGGAGCTTTCTAATTCATTGACTCAACTTGTTTGAACCACACATCTTTGCTATTGTTGTAATAAATTACACAATGTCCAGATCTCTGTTAAGATGGCTCATGTGAAATAAGGATGCACGAGCACTATATATTGTGTCGCCCTTTCCTTGTTTAAATAGAAAAAAATAAAAATATAAATGTGAGAGAACAATAGCAATAGACTTGGATCCACCAACTATATCCATCATCCTTATGCAGTATGAATACTACAGACCTTGACAAATTTCAGTAGTACTGACCAGCATNAGAGGGAGCCAAAGAGCTGTAAAAAAAATCCATTTAGACTAGCAGTTAGTTGGGATTGACTGAACATATGCAATGACATCTCTTAAAGCTGCTGAGACTCTGAAGTGGATGTTAACATTAAGCTACAGTGGAATTTCCATGGAATTATATGTTACATTAAAGTGAATTTACCCATGATTAATGTTATGACATGGAACAAAACAACCTTTCTTTGAAAAACATGCTATTGGTTTTACACATTTAAGAACCATTTGGCAATTATAAATTTCTAAACCCAAGTAAAACTATTCACAGTCATCTTACATACACTGCAATATTGACTGGCCTTCACTAGATTGAGCCCACATCTGACTCTAGCTGGTGTTTCTACCACCACTTCATGGCTCCATTTACCTTGATTTGCATAGCAATTCTGGTGCACATTTTTCCAAAAAAAAACCCAACCAACCCACTAATCAATTTTAGCTTAAAATAAATTACACCACCACAGAAATTGCTGCCACTGTCCAAAAATGCTAANGCTGTCGATTGAATACCACCACAATTAAACACAAACCAAAAGCATCTAGAGAAACAGGCAGTCTGACAGGCCCACTGCTGAGATGACATCATCCAACTATATCCATCATCCTTATGCAGTATGAATACTACAGACCTTGACAAATTTCAGTAGTACTGACCAGCATTTTCTACAAAAATATGTATTAGTTTCCCTAGTTTAAACATTTAAAACATCACTTCTGTAAAGCACTTCAACATGATTTCCATTTTAAAATCTCCTAGACCTCATTAAGATTGCATTCTTTGTTTCTGGCTGTTGAGAGAACTCGAGTAAAGCTGAAACTCCTCATTATAAAATATTCTGCAACATGATTTAAAACAAGGCATGAAAAAACTATCTATAAAAATAACTTCCCACGTGTATATGATTAACAACCAAGATGGAAGCGTTTCTTGTTGTCAATAACAACTTCCAGTAATGATTAAGACAGGCCATTATACATGGGAAAAAAAAAAGCAAACAAACAGCAAGCATTCCCCACATGAAAAAATACAAATAAATAAATAAATANACATGCTATTGGTTTTACACATTTAAGAACCATTTGGCAATTATAAATTTCTAAACCCAAGTAAAACTATTCACAGTCATCTTACATACACTGCAATATTGACTGGCCTTCACTAGATTGAGCCCACATCTGACTCTAGCTGGTGTTTCTACCACCACTTCATGGCTCCATTTACCTTGATTTGCATAGCAATTCTGGTGCACATTTTTCCAAAAAAAAACCCAACCAACCCACTAATCAATTTTAGCTTAAAATAAATTACACCACCACAGAAATTGCTGCCACTGTCCAAAAATGCTAATCAATTTTGAAAATCTACATCATGGCTTGCATCCCAGATTTTTTTCCATCCAGTCCACATCAAAACGAAATGATAGAAAATTATGTTAACATGTTTGACTGCTTGTTTGCTTGTTTTAGTTGAGGCATTGGTTATGCTTCAATGGCAAACTAATCACTTGTTTGGAATCTCATCCAGTTTGTGTTACTTTTTTTTTTATGGAGATGATGCAGAAGATTTCAGCATGGTTCATAGTGAAGGTTTTAGATCCTCCAAGAGGAGCAATTTTTTTACACCCTTTTCAGAGGTATTTGTAAGAAGAAAACTAAACCAGTTTGACCAGTATTCTATACTTCTAAGGAAGAATTTTCATTGTTCTAAGAGACAAAGAATATGACACATCTATCTAAAAAAATTCAAAGCCAACAACAACAAAACACAAACAAAACAAAACACAAACCCCTGAGAAGTATCATTTTTGCAAGGCCTATAAAATATCATTAGTGGGTTTT
Source organism: Ceyx cyanopectus (assembly GCA_013401355.1). NCBI lineage: Eukaryota > Metazoa > Chordata > Aves > Coraciiformes > Alcedinidae > Ceyx > Ceyx cyanopectus. The sequence goes on from VYZU01027742.1 coordinate 28,728, forward strand.
TTTAATGTTTCAAAATAAACAATTATTTTAAGCCACTATTTTCATCCACTTCAGCTCTTTGGTTCACTGATAACTTTCAGTATGGAGTGGGTTCCTTCTCACAGCCTCTTCACCCAGGTTTACACTTTTCCTTGTTGCTATCTGTTATGGCAACAAGGTTACCTGCACCTCAGTCCCCAAATTCCTCCTGTCTGGTGGCTACACCTTTTGTGAATATATAGAGAACTTTTTTTCCCTTACAATCTAACGATATAGTTCAGTATCCTGTAGAAACAGCTGAGCTACTTCAAGATTAATTAACCTTAGTGAATATATGCTAACAGAGCTATTGAGCTTCGGGTACTGCAGCTAATCTCCATTTCATGGGTGCATTGCTTCTAAGTGAAACAGGGTATAGATAAAGTAAGCACCAAAGGAAAGATGAGCCCCAACAGGATCCACAATCCTAGAAAGAAAAAAAAAAATTAACCTCTTGTTCTCTGCAATTAAAAACGTCTTAAAGAGATTCATTTTCGAGGCCAGTGCTGTGGTTCAGTCTATTAACTGGTCAATCCCTATTTTGAGAAGCATTAAACAGCATTAGTGTGGCAGTGTTCTTACATAGGTGTATGCTGACTTGACTTTAAGTGACCGGGATATCATCCAAGATGACTAAGGGCCTGAAAGGATTAGACTTGCAGATAGATCATGTTCGGAAGTTTTCCTGCACCCTACCATGCAGAAAAAATACCCTTACCTTTAGAAATAGAAGGTAAAAGGCACATGGGAGCATATCCAAGATAGCTAACAAAAATATGTATTAAGATTTCATTTAAAAACCCTATTTTGCACGTTACACGGCACATGAAAGGGAATTATTCTTCCAAAACAAACCATTGTGTTGTATCAAACCCTGAGGAGCTTTCTAATTCATTGACTCAACTTGTTTGAACCACACATCTTTGCTATTGTTGTAATAAATTACACAATGTCCAGATCTCTGTT